>JAJHUR010138839.1:0-46533 GCA_027495735.1 Lutjanus campechanus
GTGAGAGAAAACATGTTTTTATTTAGGAATAAATAAATAAACAAATACTTCCTGGTAGCTACATGTGCTGCTGTGGGTACAGTGAGGGAGGACTGGCTGCAGCAGGTGTGCACCTTCAGCTGATTATGATCTAATCTGCACAAAATAGTATTATTATTAATATTACGGATTACTGTGGTTTTTCCAAATTCAAGAAACAGGTGAAGTGCACGATCTGCGAAAAAGCCACTGTGATAGTAACGTTGGTAGAAGCCACGCCTCTTAACCTACAACACAGTCACACACCTAACCCACACAGACACGGACTTTAACCCCACTGAAACCATGCTCTGTAAAAAATAAACTGTTTGTTTCTTTAGTTAAAAAAAGTTAAAAGTTAGTTTCCGGGTTGCCATGACTGAATTTGAAGGTTGAAGGTTGAGGTAACTGTGTAATAACTTACAACAAATTAACTTTTAGTGTCAAATAAACTTTAAATTAATTCAGTTGTACTTGAGAAAATATGCACTATAAAAAAAAATTAATAGAAAACACTGACTGCTTACTTTTTCTGACTTTTTTTCTAAAAACCCAAATATTCCAGTTTATGTAACAAAGAAAAGTAAATTATATCAACTAAAGATTATAAGTTCCCAAAACTTTTTTAAATTCAGTTGTAGTTGAGGAAATATGCACTGTAAAAATGTAAAAGTTGAGAAACTTAACGCAATAGATTTTTGAATTTTTAGCCCAGGTTTTAAGAGTTTTAAGAGCTATACTAATCTTTTGTTGAGATTTTCATTTTCAGGCATCCAAATAATGACAAATAATGTTCACCCATTTGTTGAATGCAATTTTTTTTTGAGTTGCTAAAACTCAAAGTTTAAAGTTTATCTAATGAAGAAAAGTAAATTATCTCAACTAAAGATTATAAGTTGGCAAAACTTTTTTAGTTAACATAAAAATATGAGTTGGGCTCAAGACTCAAAAATCTGTGGCAGTAAGCTGCTTTGAAATTTTGAATTTAGTGTGTTCAATAAGCTCAAGATATCAAGTTGAACCAACAACTCATCAGTCACACTTATTAAAATTACAAATAAAATTCAACTCGTCACTTCAAAAGATTTCAAGTTAGAAGAACTCATGTTTATAAGTTTATAATTGCCCTAAAAATAAATACTAAAAAGTTTAATTAATTTGAACAAATATAACTTGTATATTTACGTCACATTAGTAAATAAAGATGAGTTGATTCAACTAAAGTCCTGTATGATATTTTAACAGTGAAATGGCCAACTTTAGTGTCTTTATTGATGAAGTTCACTGGCGTAGTTATTGCATCAGTGTGTTTATTCGAAGTATTATCTGAACAGATGTTATTTTTCATTTGATGTACATAAAATGACCATAAAAAAAAGCCATAAAAATACAAATCTGAGGCACATCATACCCTCAACATCACGTACTGTTATGGTTTTATCTGTAGTCTACAGTGCATCGCTTTACTCGAGTGTCCTTCATGCTTTTATCCATTAAGGCTCATTAGTTGCAGCAGAGTGAAACGTACAAACTTTGTGAAAGAGCTTTTTCACCACAGTAACAGTTTGATTTATGTCACGGTCACACTCTCTGTCATGGTGCTGCAAAGAAGCCAACAGGGAGTTTATTCTGGGCCTGTGTGAGGACAATCAGCTATTCACCCTCAACTTTGTTCTACATTTGAAAACGAGGTGAAGAGTAATGAAATCAGTTATTGCCACACTGACTGAGACTGGCTGAGTTTTCAGATTAATATTTTACTTCTGAAGTTTAGTTCGCTTCAAAGCAAATATTACGACAATAGTACTTAGAAGCCACTTCATATTTTATTGTATCTTTCTTTTCCAAACATGAAATGAAATTTAGATGAGATTATATTATGTCCTGCTAGCAGACTGGCCTGCCATTGCTACAATACAAAACAATATAATAAAACTTGATTGTCCAACACAGCTGAAAGTCAAAACTAATTAAAACATAAAAGCGGCATAATTAGATTTAACATATGAAAAGAAATGCGGTAACAAAAAACACTGGACCAACTACAATAAAACACAGTACTTTTGTAAAAGAATGACATGTCTGTTTTATTTTTAGGGCTTTTGAGTTTTCTACTTTTCATTCTTAAACGTGGGAAAATGTCAGGATGGTTTAGTTGTTTAGTTTTATTTGTAGCTTATGTTGCACTTTAGTTTCTGGTGTATTTTTCTAAATAATGTGTGTCTGGTGAGCACGTTTGGTCTGAGCAAATTATTAGTGCGTTACACAATAATGTAAGTCAAATCAAACCATGTTCAGGTTAACTAAATAAAAACAACATTAAAACATAAGATAAAATACTGTGAAGCAAGATTTTGTTGCCCAGTTTTTTTGTTTAAAATGCTGATTGCACTTGGATGAAATATTTCTTTTAAAAAATTATTTTATGCTGAGTGCAGTTGGCTAAGTCAGTTTACTAAAATACATCCAGAGATGGGATAAACTGATCTCACCTGGGGCAGATTCTCACTTTATTAAAAAAGATGCACAGTGCACTCACACTGTCGGACTCACGATGGACCGTTGAAAAGGAAAATGATCAGAATTGATGCAGTAGAACCAGAGATATCTTCCTTGGTGCCTACATTACCCACAATGCAACTCAACCACCGACATTTCAGTCTGAGATCAGGGTATCTTATGCTAGTAGCTGCTAACGTAGATTTGCAGTGCTACCTGCAAGCAGAGAATTGATTTATTTATTTATTTTCATTTTTATACTCTTAGACGTCTTCAGGCCCGACCAACACTGACTCAAGTGACATCACTTGAGTCAATTCATCCCTCTGGAGCCACAAAAGGCTCTATACTACTTTATTCACGCATACAGTCGTATTACCCAAGACCTGTAAACAGACTTTGAAATTATTAGATTAAGTGTATTGTGTGTCAGTTACATTAATTTCGCGCAATATTCACACAGCAGCCGTTTTCTTCCCTCCAGATTTTCACGACCGATCGTCTTTTCAGTTGCTGATCTATTAGGAAGCGGTGACATGATAACAGCTTGTCAGATTCTCTACGTTTATATTACCTGCAATCTGGAAAACAGAGTGTGTGATGGATGGAGGAAAATGGCCGACGCGTGAGCATGGTGAATGCCATAAAAAATGATTTGAATAATTTACTTACAGTGAGGTTTACAGGATTTAAATTTAGGGAAAAGAGAGCACTGATGTTGGATCAGTGTTCATGATCAGGAGATACCTTGAGTGTAGGAACTGTAATTGGTTTTGGGAGAGAAAAGGCTGCAGTGGTGCATCCTGAACTGAAACTGAAAACTCAGATATGTTGCCAGGTTGGTGAAAATGTTCAGCTGAAGGAAATGATACAACTAATATTGTTATGAAGAGGCCAACCTGTCTCAGTGTATCTGGTTGATTCTGCGCCCACACTGTGCCAAGCAGCTGTGTCTGCTGTCCTCGAATGAACCCGGCTGTTGACACAGTCTGAGATGTTTGTGGGGAGGAGGGCAGACACTCGGAGACACAACAGACAGAGACAGTGCAGGAGGACAGAGGGGACTGTGTGAGACAGTTCTGTCTCAAGTTTGTGCAAAGAGATGATTGCATTTTGTCTTTTCCTAAATTCATTTCTCCTACCTGCTGTTTTCACTCTTTTGCCTAAACGGGTCGTTCTGCAGAAACGGTAGAAGTTATGTCACGAAAATCCTCTAATCACATCAATTATACATTTTCAATAAATAAAGGCTGTCCTTTATTATCTTGTCACTTTGACCATGCATGAAAGTGTCTCCCAGATTCCACTGTCTCTAGGTGGAGTTTTATTTACTCTCCCGTCCTTCTTCTGCCCCTCAGGCCTCTCTGAAGGCTTGGCTGGGTCTTGACCATTACGTCAGGTCGATCAGGCAGTCCACAGAGGGCTTCGAGGTCATGATGATGGGGATGTTCAGCTCCGAGTCCAGTGGAGGGGTCACGCCCGGAGTGAAAGTCAGCGACATCACCTTCGACGGCGTCCAGGTCCGTCTCTACGAGCCCCCGGCTGGAGGGGAGGGCCATCTGAGGAGGGGGTTGTTGTATTTCCACGGAGGAGGCTGGGCCCTCGGGACTACCAGTGAGTACGGATATTTGTGCTGTCTTTAAGTAGAATTAGAGGAAATTAAAAGACCAGTGTGCAGGATTTAGTGACATCTAGTGGTGAGCTTGCCTCACCCTCCCTTTCCAAGTATGTAGGAGAACCTACAGTGGCCGTGAAGCTCACAAAAATGCAGAAGGCCGTATCTAGGGCCAATGTTTGGTTTGTTCTACTGTCGAAACATGGCGACCTCCATGGAAGAGGACCTGCGTCGTCTGTAGATATAGATGGCTGATTCTACGGTAACAAAACCAAGGTTATGCACTAATGAAAACATAAATATTATGTACCTTTTCTGCCATATTCTGCCAAATAGATCCCCTAAATCTAACACACTGGACTTTTAGGTCAGAAAAATGCAACAAATCATCAAAATTTGAGACAATAAAATAAAAAAATTTTTTATCACATTATCTCAAACGTTTTTCCTCTATGGGTCCTAAAAGTCTGCTCCAGTGTTAATAGCAGAATGTGCAAATATTTTTCTTCATAATTTTTGCTCTTAGCCTTTTATTCAGTTGGAACAATGATAGTTTTGTGAGGTTTGTTAGTTAATTTTGAAGTTTAACGCTATAAAATGTAACATTTCCGCAGTGAAATGTCAAAAAATGCTTCACTAATGTTATATATCTTGTTGAGTTGTGTACTTAAATTATCCCAAATGTTTCCAACAATGGTCACACATAGAAAAAGCCTCAAGTGTTTCAAGGTAACAGTACATTTCCTACTAGCCGCTAGATGCTATAACTTCCCAGAAAACATGGGACACGTCAAGATACGTCAGAGAGTGAGAAAGTCTTTAAATGTGATTAAACGCAAAGAGAATTAAACTTGAACACGACTCCTACTTGAGTCAGCAGAACTTACATATTGTGTGTTTAAATGGCCGATAAATTTAACTACAAATGCAACATTAAGATCTTAAATTTGACCTCATGAAACCTGCAGATAGCTTGTTTTTTTCATTTGTTTTGTTCATGTGATATGTTGCATTTTTTTTAGCATTTAAGAGGAATGATTTGTCCAGATTTAACAAGAGGAGTTTGTGTAGCAACTTGTTTGTGTTATACTCCAAATAAATGGAGAATTTGGCAACAAAAAAATCTTTTGTTTCTTAACTTTTCCTCCATCTCACCTTCTCAGAAAAGGGGGCGTATGATAAGATCAACCGGATGGTGTCTGATGAGCTCAACACTGTTGTGGCCTCTGTTGAGTAAGTGCTTCTCCTCCTGCAACACTAAGTTACTGTTTCAACATGTTTATGCTCACAGAGACAGAGACCAACTGCTGATACCTTAAAGGGATAATGTGGATGATTTGAATTGGGGTTGTATGAGGTTCTTGTCTGTAGTCGGTGTACTGGTATGCAGGCTGCTGTTAACTCAGACTTTTAAAAGTTTGAAAAGCCACAGATGATATTAGTGTTTCTGATCTTCATGTGTGAAATTGGTGGAGTGACCATTTAACCATAGACAGAGTTCTTACAATCACAAGCTCCAAAGTTTTCTAAACCTCCGCTAAGATATTATTTCAAACCGTTGTCTGTGTAGGTATCGTCTGTATCCAGAGGTGCACTTCCCAGTGCCGTATTTAGACTGTCTCGCTGCTGCCAAACACTTCTTGTCCCCAGAGGTTCTGACCAAGTATGCAATCGACCCCGAGCGTGTGGCTGTGGCAGGCGACAGCGCTGGAGGAAACCTGGCTGCTGCAGTCGCTCAAGAGGTACACACAGGCCGGAATAACTGTTTTTGTTTGCCCATTTCATGTTAATATATATAATAATATATAATATATTCTGAACTATCTCTTTAAGGCCTTCTGTCTTTTTATATTTTCCCAGATTTCACTAGACGACACCATGAGTGTGAAATTCAGCGTCCAGGCGTTGATCTACCCTGTGCTCCAGGCTCTGGACCTCAACACACCATCCTACTTGCAGAACCAAGACATGCCCATCCTCTATCGGCCTGTCATGGCCCGCTTCTGGCTGCAGTACCTTGGTGCTGACCTCTCCCTGCAGTCCCAGTTTCTGGCAAACAACCACAGCTCCTTACAGCACCCAAACATCACCCCAGAGCTGAGGGCGAGGGTAGACTGGTCCGTCCTGCTCCCGCCAAAATACAAGAAGAGCTACAAGCCTCTGATTGTGGAGAAAACTTCACAAGGGGCAGCGAAGGAGCTGCCGGGGCTGCTGGATGTGAGAGCGGCACCGCTGTTAGCAGGACCAGAGGTCTTGGCTAAATGCCCCCGAGCCTACATCCTGACATGTGAGCATGACGTGTTAAGGGATGATGGCCTGATGTATGCACGACGCTTGCAGGACGCAGGCGTCACGGTTACCAGCGACCACTATGAGGACGGCTTCCATGGAAGTTTCAGCCTTGTTGCCTGGCCTTTCGATTTCGAAATAGGGAAGAAAGTACTCAGGGGTTACCTGAACTGGCTCAAGAACAACTTGTAAGAGTGCGTACGTGTGTGTGCAAGTGAGTCAAAGTGTATGGGTGCATGGTGCATGTGTGTGTGTGTTCCACTGATCAAATGCACTAGCCCTCGCTTTATGAACTCGCTAAGGGCTTGTACATCTGCTCTTTGTATGATAGTATAAGATCAAAGCTCAGGGCCCTCATGTACCTGCAGATACACTCACACACCACCTCAGTACATGTGAAGTTTACATGAGAAGAGCAAACAACCAGCGAACAAAAATACCAAAAAAACAACAACCTAATATATGCATTAAAAAAACATCACATCAGCTGCTTCCACCGGGAGGAACCTCATCAGAACATATCACACATCAGCATGAGTCACCAGAGGTGGCAAAAGTACACAGATTCTTTACTCAAGAAGAAGTACAGATTGTGTAAAAGAAAACAAAAAAACCCAACTCTGGTAAAAGTAGAAGTACTGATTCAATTTCTTTACTCAAGAAAAAGTGAAAAAGTACAGGCTCTGAGATCTACTTAAAGTATAAAATCGAAAAGTAGTCCTCTAAAGGACGTTTCTACCGGCTGTTTTTGTGCAAAGCTAACTGAACCTCACCTTTTCTCCAGGGTCAAATTTACCTCCGTCTGTTCCGTCTTGTTGCATCGTTTTCACCTTTTTATGTCTTTTACGTCATTTCCGTCTTGTTTTGTTTGTTGTGCGTGATATGCACTGATGGATACACCAATGAATCGTGTTTCCATTTAGGTTTCAGTCTTGATTTTGGGGGAGGAGACGAACAGTGATGCAAAATAAAAAATAATCAATAATTCCACTCAAATGCATCAAAACTGAAGTAACAAGCCTGTTTTGAAAATGTACGGAGAAGGTACAGATATTTGTGTTAAAATGTAGAGGGTAAAAGCTGCCAAAAAATAAATACTTCCAGCAGAAGATACCTGAAAAATCTACTTAGGTACAGTAACTAAGTATTTGTACTTAGTTACATCCTCCCTATGTCACATGGTTTCACACATATATCATTATGGATTGATAACTAGAATTTTTTCTCACTTGCCTCTCAGAGCTTCCAAAATGAAGTGATCCAACAACTTCTGTCTTGTCAGAAAGAATATGAAACAAGGTTTGATGCAATCCAGGCCGTTTCAACAGTGTTCAGTATTTCATTATTTTTATTGGCAATGTCAGTCTGTTGGCTGAAATATCGCAAGAGCTGTTGGCTTGATTGCCGTGAAATCTTGTACACGTGGTCGTGTTGACCAGAGGATAAATCCTAATGACTGGTTTTCCCTTTGATGTTTCCTCTTGCACCACCATGAGGCTGACATGTGTGGTTTTGAGTGAAATATCTCAATAACCGTCAGATGGGTTGACATGAAAAATGGCACGCACACTCATGCCCCCTCACGTATGACTATGGTAATCCCTTAACTTTTCTCCCAGGGCCATAATCAGATCAAAATATTGATTAATGCTATAACCAAATAGCAAATAAAACTAATAACACCCCCGTCAGTCACAGCAGTGCTTGTTAGCTGTGCTAATTATCAAATGTTAGCATGCTAACACACTAACACAAACATTTGCTGTTTTGCAAATCGCATACTTCTTCTTTTTACTTTAAGTATGTACTGCGGCTGCCTTTACATAGTACATCCATTGCAGTCTGTTGTGAAAGGAAAAAGTATGCATTTTGGAGCGGTGGAATGAAACCGTCATGTTATGTAATTTCCGCAAGCATGCTAGCTTGCATCCTGCAAAATCCAGTTGGATGCAGTCGGACAACCTGACATTTTTAGTATGTTACTGCATTTGCTATGCATTGGGACATACCCAATCTTTTTTTCTGGCATTCTAAATCCAGTAGTAGTAGGAGTAGTAGGAGCCCAAATTCTCTGTCCAGTCAGGAGAACAATCATGCTATGTCTTTGCCAATCAATGATCAGCACCATTACATAGAAAAAATGAAAGAAATAAGAGTTGGTGAGTGTCTGCCTCCATCAAAGTGGAAGAACGACTCCACCAAGTGGTCGGAGGTGATACATCCTGACATACACAAGTACTTTATTGAATCTCCAGGTGATGTAATTCTGACGTCTTTTGACACTTTTTAAGACACTATATTGCTGTTTTAGTAGTGTAGTAGTTTGCATTGCCAACATTAACATGCACCTGAATGGCACTAGTATACTCTATTTGCTGCTGGCACTTTAACAGCACTTGTTTTCACCCAAAAATGCAGCGTGATGGAGGGAAGTGACGTATGGCTGCTCTCATCCATGGCTGTAGACTCTCAAAGTAAGAAAGAAAGTTCATGTGAAACATGGGACAGATAACATTTGTAAATCATATAGTATCTTCTAAATACGTACTCTCCACACACATACGAAAAATCAAGACACGCTGCTTCGTTTTTTTGGTTTTTTTTAAATGGGGGAATTCATTACTTGTGCACAGTATTGAACTTTTTGTGTTTGATTGCTCAGCCAGCTGTTGTAAACACCCATGTTGTGTTCACTGCACTACAAGAAGGTGATGTCTTCCCTGACAGCTTATGTTTGCACTTGACAATCGACAAAATGCACTATTTGCTTCTAAGTTTCATTCCATTTTATTTGTCACATTTCGTTCTGCGTCTTCCAGTTCATTTTGTGTACCTCAACAACGTTGCACTTATCAAAATTAATATATCATTCTCCATAGTGTCTGATCTGCTGGATCAGCACTACAGTAGCTACAGAGTTGTCTGTTTTTCAAGTCTTTGTCACATGTCTACATGTACAGAACCACACTGGACATCTGAGATGCATTCGCAAGGGCTTCGCAAGATGAATTCGCAAGGGCTTCAAATAATGTCATTTCACTTATAAATGCAATTTTCACGTCTGTTAAACATTTCACATGGGACACAAATTTCCTCTGTGTGTCTGCTCTGCCCATTGTTGTGATTTATGAAGGACCTGATGAAGGAACTCAATAAAACAAAACAAAACAAAAAACATGTAGTCACACTCATGAAGCTCAAATTATTCTGTTTATTTGCTACTTTAAAAAACTAAATCCTCCTCTAGATACAGAATCATGCATCACTGAATGTTATTTTGTAACTAGCTGTGCATTTTGTGTTTTCTTTTGCAGCGAACCTGCTTTTGCTTAAGTGACATCCATGTTTCCCCCGACTGCCTTTAAACAGCCCTCATAGTAAAACTGTGAATTCTGCATCTTCACTGTACCTGGAGGTCGTGTGTAACTGAAGTCATGCTCACTTTGACTGGCGTGACTGACATGTTGCTGGCTTGTTGCATAATCATGTGCACATATAGTGGCAATGTGGGCCTTGCAAAAGTAGAAAAACTATAAATTTAATATGATGAGTAACACTCACCTGCAGTGAGTCACCAGGAGATGTATATAAATTTATTATATGCTGAGTAAAAAGGAGGCCACAGGCTAGATTTTCTAAAGCCTGAAAACAGAACACAGAGGAGGAGCAAATATTTAGTTTTCTCTCAGACCACTTGATTTACATCATGCTTAAAGGTTTGTACTGGGTTTAAATATACTGAAATAAAACACAAAAACTCCAAATATCTCACTTAAACACACCACTTTTGACTGCCGATTGTTTCCAAGGCCTCCATGCATTCATTAAATGCATCATCGTTAGAATATGCTACCTTTAGCTTCTTCAATTTCAGAGGTATATGTATAAATACGTGACAAATTACCATATTAAACTAAAATGAACTAATATGTGGATATGTTACGATATGTTGCAGCTTTAAAAAGGTAATTTATTGTTTGAGAAAGTTGTAACCACAGATTTATTAAGGAGCCAAGTTCCCCTCAGGTCTAAGTTAAACACACACTCATAAAAATGATATTTTAATATACCAGAAGCACATATAACTGTGTGGTTTTGATGACACAAATACTGAGGTGATAATTCATGTTGCATGTGTACTGTACATTGCTATTACCAGAGAATGCATTGACCCCCGAGGCTCTAACATCTGCACCAACCTTCAGTACTTTTCATGATGGGACATGTTTGACAGTGCATCTCTGCAGGGCGCCACGTCCAGCAGCACCAATAATCAGTGCAACAGCGCCCTCTAGTGGACTGAGGACAACATGAACAACATGAAGCTTCTATGAGCTTCATCTGACACATGAATGCACTGGTAATAATGATCCAATTATAAAACGCTCACACGGGCCATTTAGGTAACTCTTTATTTGAAGGGGTGTGCATAAGACTGTCATACACATGTTAGGACAACTGTCATGAACATAATAGAGTGTTTATGACTGTTGTCATCAGTCAGCCAGTTTTGTCATTTTTAATGCAAAGTTGACAATGTTTTAGATGTTGTTGTCATGACAACTTGACATTAATCTAGCCAGTAATGTCTTTGTTATGACCAGTCAGTGTCTTTGTTACGATAACTTGACATTAACCAAGACAACATGACCAGTCGATGTCTTCGTCATGACTCATGACAGACTTGTAGAAACTGTGTAGTTTAATGTTTTAACATTACATTAAGCTGTCGTATGCGGTTGGTTTGGACACTGGTTGTCATGAGACCATTATAAGTGTGTCATAAACATTTTCTTTTACCTCAAGTAAAGTGGCACATTTTGGACTTGAGGTCATTAACTTTTATGACACAGTGTACATTACCGAGGTGGTTTTCTTTCTGGGTTTGGCACCTGGCAGCTAATTTAGGAGGCTTAGCTCCACAGCTAATATCGCTAACTAGCTCTCTAAGTCACCTTGATACTGTACTCTGTCATCAATAACCTTATAACATTTTTATGACAAGTCCAAATGATACCACTTTAGTTGAAGTCCAATAAATTATTCATGACAGTTATGACAGAGTAATAAAACTTAATGACATCTTTATGACAACTCAAAAATGCACCAGGCAAGGAAAATATCTATGACACACTTATAATGGCTTCATGACAGCCAGTGTTAAAAATAACCACATATGACAGTCTAATGTCATGTTAAAACAGAGCTAAACAGTTTCTTTAAACTTGAGAATGTCAAGTGCTCATAACAAAGACATTACTGGCTTGATTGGTGTCATAACAAAGACATCTCAAACAATGTCAACGTTGCATTAAAAAGACATAAGTCACCGAATGACACTTAATGCCAACAGTCATAAACATTCATAAAAACTTCTTTGTGTTCATGACAGGTGTCATGACATAGTTATGACAGCGTAATGATAGCCTTCTGCACATCCCTTCAAAAAAACAAGTGCTACAGTTTGCCTGCATGTCAGATACGTTCACTTGTGATACTTTCAGGATTTTAAATACATTTTGCTGATGACCCGTCTGTAATTTATATTTGAAGAGGTGAACATATTCTCTTGTCACACCTATTAAACTTGATGATAATCGTCAAAACTCGATGCCTAAATATAATCCTGATCCTAACTTAAATTTTTAAATTTAAAATCGAGTATTTCTTTAAGATTTTCATTGTCTTTTGGCTAAATTACCTGCTTGAACAACATTAAAGAAGATTAAAGACGATGGGAGTGAAGTGTTCTATAAATACTAACCTGTGTGTATTGGCTCTGTCTCTGTGGTTCCATATTCACATACAGTAGTTTCCTATCAGGGAACCACCCTTCTGCTGACACGCTAACTAAGTCATTGGCAAGCGTTGTGCTTCATGCATTGTGCCGCTGTAGCATTTTTCAGCACCAGTCTTTGTTTTAAAACTGAGACAATGAGCAGCTGTACTGCTCAGACGGGAATTTAGGGAGATTCCATGACTTCGCCGAGACAAACGCTGGGAGGAGAAGCCTCAGGGGAGGGATGAGGGGAGTGGAGCACAGAGGAGGGTGGATGGAGCACGAACCCTGCTTTAAACCCATTATATGTCTTCTGGGTATTATTCAGGCCGTTCACTTGAGGGGAAAACTGCTTTAATTTCCAGGGAAGCTTCAACGCTCCTGCTTTTCTGTTTCCAATTCATCTTGTAACTGATTTCAGATTTAGGGTTTGGAAAATAGTTTGCGCTGAGTCACTGAGTCTAACAATTTCACCATTCTGTGTGTTCCTCACAGAAAAACAGACGTTTTTAATGATGCTGATGTCTCAGGGTTTTAAAGTTAATGCGAGTTAGATTCTCATGAAATAAAACCCTGTTTTAGATCATTTTGGGGGTCTGCATTTTTGCAGCAATAGGTATTCAACATTTTTAGGTTTTGCAGTTCTTTTTCATGGTTGGTGGCGGAGTCCGCCATTCCCACACAGGAGGGACACACAAGAAACAATGAATGCATGTAATCTAATGTCACTGTTTCCGTATTTACATTACCCTCGGTTTTACATTCCTCCCCAAAATAGACGTAGAAAATTAGAAAATGAAGAATATCAAAAGAATAGTTTGACTCATAACCCCCCATAACACCACAACTTGTCACTTTTAAACTTTGGGTCTTGCAAACATTAGAGAAACATGATATAATCTGGCCAATTTCCTTACCTTTAGGAAGAGCAAGGCTAACTGTTTCCCCTGTTTTTGGTCTTTATGCAAAGCTAAGCTGTTTAGTGGCGGAGTCCGCCATTCCAGCCCTGCGACAGTGGCATGTTTACCGCTGTGATGCATCACCTTTTCTTTTAACAACAATCAGCAAGGGTTGTGGGAACTAAGGACTCTAGATGCTGATGTCTTCAAAATGAAAGTGTTTCCTATTTTCCTTAATATACGACTTCAGATGTCATATCTTCAACAGGAGACAGGTCTGGACTGCAGGCAGGCCAGTCTAGTACCTGAACTCGTTTACCATGAACCCACGCCGCTGTAACATGTGTAGAACGTGTCTTTGCATTGTCTCGCTGAAATAAGCAGGGACGTCTCTAAAAAAGATGTCACCTGGATGGCAGCATATGTTGCTTCAAAAGCTGTATGTAACTTTCAGCGTTAATGGGAACACACCTCCATACCATCACAGATGCTGGCTTTTGAACTTTGCACTGGTCAAATACAAAAGTACAAATTATGACAGACAATATTTGTATTAAAATAGTAAATGAAAATTTATTTTTGGGCCACAAAATCTGCTGGAAACGAATAACATTGGCAAAGTAGACATAAAGGGCTCATTCTACTGTTACAAAAACACAATTCTCATTTTCAGGTGAATGAAAAAGATACTTCTGCCAATAAATCGCCCTAAAATTTTACACTCTGGATCTTTAGATGACAGTAATTTCTGCAAAAATTCCAGACTCACACCGTCTCTCTCTTTCTCTGCGAGTGTTTGCCATGAGACTGTGTACAGGTATGTCTCTCAGGGTGTCATCTTCCCTGCCCGAGGCCAGACAGTCATTCACCTTCTCCCCTTCTCCTCTCTGACAAGCCTGGGAATTGACTCACTTAAGGGAACACAGGAACTTCTTATCTTGCTCTTCCGCATTTTAAAGATTCTAATCAGTAAACAAACTAAATACTTTTCCTCAGCTCTTGTTCTTGCCTACGCTGCCAACATTTTCAGTCTAATCTGGCCCAGTTACCACCAACCTGTGTGAACACTGTAGCGGCAGACGTGTGCGCCCGTGAAAATAAGTTACATGGGAGGGTCATGCACATCCAATTCACTTCCTCGCGCTGACAATGGAGCGAGGGTTAGAGGTGAAGGAATGAAAGTAAAGGAACCACCAGGAATCACCCAAGGTTAAGTTCTGCAGATTGAATGACTCCCCTGTGACAAATACTACTTAGGGCTACACTGAAGCACTAACAATGGCGGGTCATTTGGCTCTAATCGACCAGCATTCCCTCAGATCACCTCACAATAGCAGGAAAGAGAAGAAAAAGGACCCTTTTTCATCTCACTTTCAGATTATTTGCCCTCTGCAGCTTCCACGCAGTGATGCTGACTTCATGTTCTCCAAGAACTCATCGCTCATTCACGTGCTTTTGGTCATATGACAACATGATAACATGACATTACGGAATTATTTTTTTGTCTTTTTTTTAATCAAGCAGCAGCCATTCTGAGGTACAACCTTGATCCCAAAAGAGTTGGGATGCTGCGTGAAAGTAAATAAAAACAGAATACAATGGTTTGCAAATCCTATCCAACTTATATTCAGTTGAATAAAGTACAAAGACAAGATATTTACTGATAAACTAATTCTGAATTCGATGCCTGCAACATGTTCCAGTGGGTTACATCACCTTTTCTGTTAACGACACTCAGCAAGTATTTTGAAAGTGAACTTCTTTCTTATTCTTGCTTAATATACGACTTAAAGTTCTCAGCTCTGTTGTACCGCTGCCCCAACTGTTTTTTGGAACATGTTGCAGGCATCAAATTCAAAATGAGTGTATATTTACAAAAAAAAAACAATAAAGTTAATCAGTTTGTGCTGTATTCAGTTGAACACAAGTCAAAAAGTATTTGCAAATCATTGCATTCTGTTTTAATTTACATTTTACACAGCGCTTAAACTTGTATTTTCAGAATTGGGGTTGTACCTTAATCTGCAATGCAAGAGTCAAGAAAACAGACATCCGGAGTGAAAAAGTTTGAGGTACAGTAACTTATAACACAGTATTTATTGAACATTAATCGACTTTATCTGCTGCTGTTTAGCTGATAAACACCAAGAGAACTTGTGAGTATTATGCAGGCAAAACTGTATGAATGAACAGTTGAACAAAGAGTGAAAATATGACTAAATTACAGACAAAATGCTAAATATCTTAGTAAAATAAGTCACTTTTTTTTTTTTATCAGTGGTTGTTTCTGGGGCCACCATGCTCTCTCAGTTGACCCGCACGGTTATTTTATGCTGCCTTCAGGGGTCGCAAATTTGGAGATTGGAAGTCATAAAACCAATTTATGATGCATTGGCGTTCTTCCAGCAGGAATGAATAAATAAATTAAGCCACTTACAAGTTGCGGTTTATTTCGGGACATTGGGATTTAAGTGGAACAAAGCTACTTTGAACCACATAAAGGGGTAAATAATATGAAATACAGAGAGATTTCTGCCTTCTATGAGCATCTGCTTCACATATAAAACAGGAAATGTCAGCAGAAAAAAAAAAGTTCTGTTCTCACCAGGAGAAAACCAGGAAACTGATCCACTTTTTCTATCTATGTAAAGTTACTGATCTGCTCAAAAATGTGTGTGAACATTGGATATTAGATTTGCATTCCTTTACGATACTATGACATGATATCGAGAATTTTTAACAGATGTGCCAAGTAAAACATGCTTGGTTTTCTCTATAAAATCTTGCTTATATAATATTTAATATAATATAATAATATAATTAACTTTTTCAACTTTTCATAAAGAAAATAATCTGCCAGGCCTAAATACTGCAGCTGTAATGCAATTCTGAACAACAAACTTGAACTATTTAGAGAATCATTTAAAGGTCCAAATGTTGTATGAGCTGACTCAGCCTTTTAAAGGTTCATTGTGTAAGATTTACAGTGGATCATTGGAAGAATGTGGCAGAAAATAATTGGCTATTCACAAGTTCTGTTTTCAGTGGTGTAAAATCACCTGAAAATACAAAGGGACCCTTTTGCTCTGTGCTCCAAAAACACTTGATTAAGCGAGGGGGAACCTCGGTCAGATTTGATCTTTATGTTTCTTGTACTTAGATGAATGATGCTGCTGATGATGAAGCTTCTTGGATGAGAGGCAAAACATCTTCAGAAAAGACTTTTAAACAAGTCCAGTTGCTCTGGACGAATGAGAACATTCACGGACATTTGCAAGAACGTCTAGCTAACTAGCTAGCTAACGATTGATGTAGATCATCTAGCCAGTTAGCTAGCATTTTACTGACATTAGCTATCAGATATAACTAGCAAGATTAGCTGGCTAGTTTAGAACTGTTATTGGAGCACAGGCAAAAAGACACAGCATTGCTAATATTTCCCAGTGGCAACTTTTGGTATTGTGCTAAAAAACAAACAAACAAACAAACAAACAAACAAGACTATTGCGCATATTCAGTGGGCTGTATAATCAGGAAGTAAACCTGGAAGCTAGAAAACTTTTTCATCTTATGCGCCAGGCGAGAAACTCTCATTGGACTGAATGGGCGCCATCTTTGGATACTGTATCTAGTTCATTATAATACCTCTATGAGTCCAAACACTGGCTCTAAATACAGTCTTTTGAGTTTCGAGTCTTGCAGCCACCCTAAGTTCTCCTACATTCTTGGAAGGGGTGACAGGGTAAGACGAGGTGTTTTCAACTTGCAATCTCTCCGCAAGATGCCACTAAATCTTACACACTGGTCCTCTAATAAACTCTTGTCCAGTGGTGGACTTGGGGTATCTGAAGGGCAGGGGTGAAAATAAGTTGTGATGTATCAATGGTGAAATGGAGGCTGCATCATATGCATTTTCTTGCATATCTGGGCCAAAGTAGAGGGCACTTTATCAGGTTTTTATACCATAGGAGCGTCAGGGAGGAACTTTTGTTTTTGTTTTTCAAGCATGGGGGCACCTTCCCTCCTGGGCCCACCAGTGCTCTCACCCAGGCGGCCCACGTGGTCTTTACTAATAGTATTAACCTCTTATTTGGGTTGTGCACGCGCTCTCAGCTCAAAGTTTCCAAGTTTCCCACAGCACCCGAAGGCGTCATGAAGTTGCATGTGCAGCATCTAGCTCCCAGCTCAATTCTCTCTAGTAACAGTGACATGTTGAGGCTGTTGTATTCCTCAAAACCTCCTCTTCTCTGTCTCTGCTCCACCTACCCCTCAAACTGCTGCTGTGCTGTCCTCACCCTGTCCCTCTGTCTCTCCCTCTGCGGAGCAGAAACGCTGCAGCGCCTGATCTGACTTGTCCTCCCCTGCTGGAAGTGTTTTCCTGCTCCTCGGAACTTATTTGGGATCCAGACTCACGCTGTGATATGGCCATTTCTGTTTCTCTCCAGTGTCTGGGACTTATCATACTCGCAGCGATCCTCCTCCAGACCATCGCGGTTGCTGTCAGTTTTTTGTACTTTAACAAAGTGCTGAATACGGTAAGAAGTGCGCTGCTGTTCATCTTTATCTAACACATACAGATAGCATCAAACTGACTGCCAGATAACAGGGGGAAAGGGAGGAGTGACCCATATTTTAATGGTGACAAAATAACTTTTAAACGGAGCATTATAGTGATCTGCCATTGATTTTTACAGGGATACCACACTAGTGACCCAATTTTAAGAGTATAGGAGTATATTTAGTGCCTTAGACATTAATATGCAACTAATAAAGCAGTCAGCAGCTGTTAACAATCTGAATAGTCTTGTAAACACGCTTTCACTGATTAAATATTGCAGTATTCTTATTTTAGAGACGTTTATTTGGTGATATGGGGTATAAAAGTCCCAGTTATACAACATTTTCTGCCATTCTAACGCCAGACAATGAGAGGGGAGAAAGTTGGCAGGGTAGATAACAGAGCACAATGGCAGGAAATAACACTAGTTGGGACTCAGGGGGCTGTGACACCTTAAAGCAACATGTTTCAGAGTTTGAGTAGATATTATGACAGGCACAAATCCGGTGCGGAGCTCTGATTGGATGAGTCACGGTAGAAAGTCCACCTCACCTGGGAACAATTCAGAGTTAATTGCAAGTTAATGCGCTCCTTATTGGCTCCTACCTGTACCACTAGTGTATGTTTTGATTAATAACACAGGGGCTATGTTTTCTTTTATCTGAAAAACAAGATTTTTAGCTCAGCTAATCACTGCAGCACTACAGTACCTCATTATAATTGTGCTTTCTCACACATTTTTCCTTTTACAAAAGGTTGCACTCTGGTTCTGACAGACATATTGATATGAAACACAGAAGTTACCAGTGATACTAAGTTTTGGTTCCATTTAGCATAGCAGACCCTTTTCAGTTCACAACAGCAACTCTGTTTGACCTTGAATGGAACATAACCTTAATTGACCCTTCATATGCCCCGCCCCATTTTGCTCTGGGCGCCAGTAACAGTTGAGCAGAACCTTGGTCAGCTTTTTCCTTTTCCTTTAAAAGCGAAGCACAGGGTCACGCATCTTAAGTTAGCTCATGTTAGCCAAATGCTAGCTAACTAGCTAGCTTATCATTGATGTAGATTAGCTAGGTAGTTAGCCAGTGTTTTGCTAACATTAGCTAATTTAAGATGTCAATATATGACGCATTTACAGGTCCCCCAACAATGTTTTTAAACTATTCTCAAAAAACATTTTTCTTTTGAATATAGATGAGCCTAGCACATAGCATATGCATAGATGATAAGTACAGGAAACTTCAACAGCTTGTTCAACTGTCATTGGAGCACAGAGTCAAGTCAAGTCAAGTCAAATTTTATTTATATAGCGCCAATTCACAACAAAGTTGTCTCAAGACACTTTACATATAGAGTAGGTCTAGACCACACTCAATAATTAATTATATTTACATCCAACAATTGAAACAATTCCCCCATGAGCAAGCACTTTGGCGACAGCGGCGAGGAAAAACTTCCTTTTAACAGGCAGAAACCTGGGGCGGGACATAAGAAGGGTGAATTAGTGTCATTGATAATAACGGCGCGCACCGTTTTGCTATGGTTTCCGGATTGATTGACGGCGTGCCACAGGTGTTGCCCAATCAGCAGCGTGGCGTGTGCAAACACTGCCTTATTAAAAAGGCGTTGCAGAGCGGTGCAGTGCACTTGCATACACAGCAGGGTGTTTAACACAGCACTGTTTCTGTTTAAATAAACATTTTGTTACATTTTGTCAGGACTGAATGCAACCCTGTGTTTACCCTACTATTATATGTCAGGGTCTATTAATCACGGTTAAAAACATTTATTGAAAATGTGTGTTTTGTTTTTGTTTTGTGTAATGATGATCATATGGTTGAAGCCAGAAACCTCATGAAAGAATGCTTTATAATTCACTGAAAAGATTTTGCAAGATTTTACAAAAAAAACCCCCAACCCATTATGAAGCACAGCTTGTTGTTTACCAGTGTGTGTGTGTGGTACCTAGTAGAGCTGAATTAATAGACATTTTTCACAGCAGTAATTTTACATTAAACAGTTGGGTAAAACAATTTTATTAATTAAATGTCAGTTCCATTCAGGTCAAACAGAGTCAGTGCTGCTATTGTGCACGTTGGCTCACTGGAAAGGCTCTGCGACATTAAATTGAATGGAACCTTATTCAGTATCATTACTAACACTTGCAGACCTGCAAACTCATAAGTGGTGAAAAAGGTGACATGATGGTAAACCAGTCCCGTGTATGGGGGTCTGAGGGCATCCTCCCCTAGAAAAGGAAAAAAAAAAGTGATTTTAACATGTAAGGAAGCTCTGTTTTAGTTTAAAGAGTGACCTACATTTTCTGTTCGTGTTCTCTGCACTTTTACTTTTACCATAGTACTTAAATAAAAAGCACTAAGTAAGGTACTAAAGTAAGCTAATTTACTTTTACTGTAGTACTTTTCATACAACTTTAAATACAGGATTTTTACTTGTAATTAAGTATCTTTACATTATGGTGTTAATGCTTTTAATTAAGTAAATGATCTGAGCACTTTTTCCATCACTGCAGGACACAGAATCTGATGGGTTACCAAATACGGTGTAACACGGTCACTAGTAATGCTAGCTGACATGCTAACAAGCCAGCATGCTCTCCATTATAAAGAGGTTACAAGGTCAGACTTACCTCATTTCTGTGCCTCTACTCAAAACTAGCATCAATGCCATCTCACTGAAAATGTTTGGGTTTTTTTTTTGTGAAGATTGCACTCTGATCGGTTAATTAAATTAATAATTGGTTGCATTGTTTGTTTTACTTCTTTTTCTGTTGACAGATGCAGGAAAGTTTCTCCCGGAGTAGCGTTTCCTGTCTGATTAATGCAAATCTACGATCTGATTCGGAAGATTCAACAGAGGACAAGAAGAGCGACCCCTGCTGGCAAGTCACGCAACAGCTCCACTACCACATAGAGAAGGTTTCTGATTTATTTCGTTATACTTCAACTTGTGTTCTCTAATTATAGAATTCTTAGTTACTGTTTAGGTTCAGGGTTAATGTTTTCTTTGAATCATATGTTAAACACCAGTGGGGACTTTTTACACGTTCTGTCCACAGTGTTGCAGCACTTTCAGAAATTAGACTTATAATTTGTTTGGACTTAACGTGCAGTTACTGATCGGAATGTGGAAAATGATGCAACTCCACGTCACTTCTAAATAACATTGACTCACCCTAAGGGGAAATACTCAAGTCAACAGATGACATATTTGTTAACCCAGAGTGTGGACTGAAGGATTCATGTGGGTGTGAAGGTCCCTGGTGAATGACAGAATGTCGTTAATTTATATCTAAAGATACTGAAAATTCATGATAATTGCAGGAGGCAAGAAGAAACTTAAACTTGCTGCCTGTTCACTATTTTTCTTTCAGACGATGGCTGACAGATTCCGGAACGAGATGAGAGGTGAAAACAATGCCCCCATTGACCGTCAGTTACCACTAATAGGAGTAAGTATGTCTTTTTCCTCTAAAAACGTCCTGTGTGTGCGTTTTCACAGATAAGCTGACAGGAGCGATGCCTGTCCTGGACCCTGAGGTCCGAGGGGCCCCTCTTCCTAAAGTCGCTGCCCATGTGACCGGTGTCAGCTCGTCCGCAGATCCCCCAACAGCAGAGGGTGAGGATCCAGTAATGTAGAACAGAAATAAAATATCCTGTATGTGGAGTTAATTACGTTCGGAATGAGGTCCTGGGGCTATGCTACAGAATCATCCTAACTTACAGATCCTATCTTAACTGCCTTATAACCATGGTAATTGGGACCTGATTTAGGAGAAAAAGACATTACAGATGAACAGTTCCTAATTCAAAGTTTGTAGACTAACTGAAAATCATAAATATGTATTAATAAAATCATCCTAACTTCCCAAAATCTTAAATAAACTTTCCTAACTTTAGGATAACTGTTAAACTGTCCTAATTTTCACTTTTCCACCTGTCATAGCAGCTGACTTACTAACTAGGTAACGGTAGTGCTTGCTAACAGTAGCTAATGGTAATGTTCACTAACAGTAACTAATGGTGATGTTCACTTACGGTAGCTAACGATAGTGTTAGCTAACGTTAGCTACTGTAACTTATTTAATCGATATGGCTGCTTTTTTATTGCTTTTACACAGTGGATGCTGGATATGGTGAAGCATGTGTCTGTTATCTTAGCTCGCTCGCTTCCTTTTATCTCCCAAGTTAGCTTTGTTGTAAATTTCCCAAAAGAACATCTTTGGATTGAGTTAAGAAAAAAGACATTACAGATTAACAGTTCCTAAGTCAATGTTTCTACTGAAGGTAGAAAATGTGTATTACACAAGCATCCTAACTATTAACCTGCCCTAATTTTCACTTTTCCGCATGTTGTGGTGGCTACATTACTAACTAGCTAGTGGTAGTGTTTGATTACAGTAGTGTTCACTGACAGTAGCTAACGGTATAGTTTGCTAACAGATGTATGTAAGTGTTAGCCAATAGTAACTAATGGTAGTGTTACACAGTGTAACTTATTTAGTTCCTATAGCTGCTCTTTATTCTTTTTACACAATAGATGCTGGATACAGTCAATGCTGTGTCTGGTGTCTTAGCTCTTTCTGTTTCTTGTATCCCCCAAGTTAGCAATGTTGTAAATTTCCCCAAAACAGGCTCTTTGGATTTCTCTACAGATGTTACCAAAGCCTCTAACTCACCTGCCTTTAAATGCTCATTGCCATTTTTTTTTTGTCTCAATGTATGTTTCAGTATATTTAAAAACCTACGTTTACAAAATTGTTAAGCTTGGTGAGATGAGAAAAGTATTGACAGTTTCTAGGTAACAGACATAAAAGTCGATAAGCAATTTTGGATTGAGTATTTAGGATTTCCTCACCTGAGATAAGAGAGTATTAGGTAAGATAAGATAGGATTCCTTAAGTCAGTCAGGATTTGTTTCTGTGATACCAAATTGGAAAAAAAAATCCTGTCTTAGACTCATTCTATCTAAACTTAAGACTTAAGTTTGGAAGTTTCTGTAATGGGGCCTCTGGACAGCATTTTGATCACAAGACTTGTGGTTTTTGTGACACATAATCACAGTGTTCACACACGTGTGAGTGCTGTGTTGCTTCACCCATACCTTTGCAGGGCCAGAGGTGAGGAATGTGCTTCAAGGCTTCCCAGGCTGCTTTCAGACCTACGTGTTTGTCAGGACCTGCAGATGTGCAGCTACTTTATCCTTGTCAAAAGTCCTGTAGTCGTTTTTTCAACCAGTCCAACTCTCAATTACTCTTTGTCCTGATATTAAAAAACAAACAAACATGGTGTCTGCAGAAATTCCAGGTGTATGGTAGCCCTTATGAAATACAATTTTCATGTTTTTGTGATAAGTTTCATGGCATTTTCACCTTCATTTGGCAGTATACAGACAGGGTGATAACAAAGATTCCTGTCTGAAATCATAAAAGGATATGTGTGATGACCTTTTGATCATGACAATACGATACGATATGATACAAAACAATAAGACACTATACCTCAGAAAGACTACATTTTACACTTTAGGGCACGGCTAATGGGAATCCTAACAAATAAATAAACTAGTACAGTGCTGTACAGCACTATACAACGTGATATGATATACCAAGAAGAAAAGGGCACAGTGAAGCAGTTAATGGGAGACCTTACGATACGATACAATACGATACGATACGATACGATACGATATGATACGATGCAATACGATACGATGCGATACGATACGATACGATACGATACGATACGATACGATACGATGCAATACGATACGATACGATACGATACGATACGATACGATACGATGCAATACGATACGATACGATACGATACGATATGATACGATGCAATACGATACGATGCGATACGATACGATACGATACGATACGATACGATACGATACGATGCAATACGATACGATACGATACGATACGATACGATACGATACGATGCAATACGATACGATACGATACGATACGATATGATACGATGCAATACGATACGATGCGATACGATACGATACGATACGATACGATACGATATGATACGATACGATGCAATACGATACGATCCGATACGATACGATGCGATACGATGCAATACGATACGATACGATACGATACACAAGGAAGAAAAGCTTTGCATTAGGGCACAGTGAAGCAGTTAATGGGAGACCTAACAACGAAACGATACGATACAATACGATACGATACGATATGATACGATACGATGCAATACGATACGATACGATACACAAGGAAGAAAAGCTTTGCATTAGGGCACAGTGAAGCAGTTAATGGGAGACCTAACAACGATACGATGCGATGCGATGCGATGCGATACGATACGATACGATGCAGATACGATACGATACGATACGATACGATACGATACACAAGGAAGAAAAGCTTTGCATTAGGGCACAGTGAATGGGAGTCCTAAACGATCTAATATGATAGGGTATGATACAGTAAGATAAACTTTATTGCCACCGTAGGGCAATTTATCCTGGATTCAAATGCTGCACAGACACAGTAATAGCTGCCTCCATGGTAAAAATAATTTAAAAAAACAAACAGCATATAAACAAAGCAGCTCATACTGTGGAAAATCACAACCACATATTATACATACTGCACGTTACTCAACCAGTGATAAGAACACCATGAATATCTTAGATAACCCCTGCAGCCTCAAGCAACTTTTTTTTTAAATTAAAATGGCTGAATTTGGGTATTCTATATCGTTTGCCAGATGGTAAACCTCATACTCATACTGGAAAATATGACATGGGTCGAATAATATTCTCTGTGCTTGCCTGAGAGAAAATTGTCTGACCAGTCTCACGTTCTCCACGCCAAGTATGAGCTGCTACCATTTTACCAAGTCACCCCTAAGTTTTCATCTGTTTTTACTCAGGAGATGTTTATTTTACCACCGGATGCTGGTGGAAACACAACTGTAATAAAGAGGAAAAAAGCATCCCACCTCATGTCATTAAATCAAGTTACTTTAAATGCAGTGAAATTATAAGATTGTTCAACCATTGTAATTAGTTTTTGAAAGATGGCGAGGCACTCAGCAGTTCTTACCAGACAATTATAGCAGCTGAGTTTTGCTTTGATTTTCATTTAGTCGGGACAGCTACAAATAAATCTGGTTTGGCTCCATTCGAAGCCAATCCATTTTTCAAACTGTCCTGTGCTCTTTTGTTTGAAGAACAATATTTAAACTCCCATTAAAACTGATGATGATATATATATATAATATAATCAGTGTAGCCTGTGTTGCCCTCAGACCATTAATCTTAGTATCCCCTGGGAGGTCTGAAGGGAAGGAGGGGGGGGAGTACAGTGGCATGCAATGTTGTCTGCCTAGTGTGTTTATAAATATTACCACTGGGGGACGCCAAAGTCAAAGTTTTACTTTGTCCTATTCTTTTGACTTTAATGGATAAATCTGGTAATGTTCTTTATTTTTCTTATTAAAAATAAATCCCATACAATGACCAAAACCATGAATTGTATAATGTATGTATATCAAAGTAGCCAAACCCTGGTGTATCTTATTTCTCTGTGCCATCGCTATCCAAATACATCAAAGACCAACACTACTGTTCCGTCCTTATAATAAACCTGGACACTGTAGTTTTTAGTCCATCCTGCTCCTGTAAATACTCACCAGAGCATCAAATATTTATTAATCTGTTGCAAAAAATAGTCCACAATTAATTCACTCTTTACTCCTATTTGAGCAAAGGTTGTTAAAGTGTACAGTGCCCTGGTGTGTTACAATATTATTCAACCCTTTTTTGTTGAAAAACGTTTGTGATGCGTTTTTAAAGATTTATGTCTATAATTCATTCTTAGAAATAACAGAGCCAACTACAACCATTAAGGGTTCTTCAGCTTTTTGGTTCCTGGTAATACCTTTTTATAAAGATTTCACCTAGAACCATCTGTGAAAGGTTTCACCCAGAACCCCCCTTGTGAGAGGTTCTATCTAGTATCTTTCCACCTTCTAAGGGTGCTACCCACCTGTGGCCCTTTTCCATCAAACTAGTTGTAGTTCTTGAACCGGTTCCGTTCAAGATTCTTGGAACCTTGGTGCTATTTCATGAGCCAGCCCTTGTTTCTACTAGTTTTGAGTGGAACCATTGTAATAAAGGATGTCATTAACAGAAGGTGTTGCACAATGCAGAACAAACCAATTTATTTTTGGTGGAAATGCTCAGAACGGTTCAAAATTAGTGGTTAGTGGTAAAGGCCTACCGTGCGGTTCTCCCAAGAACCTTTTAATATTCCCAGGGTTTCAACTCGGACCCACCGCAGGGGCTCTACTGATAACCCAGGGGGTCTATCTGGAACCTACCCAGGGTCCTTTTCCAGCAAGTAAGTTTGAGTTTCCACCAGTTTTGAGTGGGATGGGGGGTACTACACAATGCACAACAACCTATAGAGTATGAAATGCCGACTTTGGTTCCCAAGGAGAATCTGCTATTTTTTGGTTCCAACTGGGAACCAACTTTTCGGGTTCTGAACGGTTCAAAATTAGTTGAACCTGAATGGTGCTGTTCCATATCAGTAGTAAAAAGGCCCTCTTGGGGTTTTATCCAGAACACACAGTGGATTCTCCCAAGAATCTTTTTAATTCCAAGGGTTTCATCTGGCAGCCGCCCAGGGAGTTCTACAGAGAGACCTTTTATATTGCAAGTGTTTTATCTAGAACTTACCCTGGGGGTTTCACCGGGAACCTTTTATATTATAGTACAAAGAACCCTTGATAAAAATGTTCTTTAAGGATTTGGATGAAAAGGGTTCTTATTGGAAACTTTAGTCTTAGAAATAACTCTTGAGGAACCCTTATTTCATGGTTCTTCAAAATCAAATGGTTCTGGACACAACCTCAGTCCTTCATGAAGACCCCTTTTGGAACCCTTATTTCTCAAAGAATGCGGGAACATATGTGCTCGATGTTGAGAGGCGCTGACAGACGGGAAGTCAAAAAGAATTAAGAGATGGACTAACACATTGCTGGTTCCCTCTGGTGCTTTTTAACATGAGACCTCCGTCAATAAATTTAAAAAATGAGCCCATCTGTAAGCCTTACTTTCATGCTGAGCATTTCTTTAACATTTGTTTCTTATTTGAATAGCAGTGGCTGTTCATACTCAGTCTACACTCCCCCCTTGGAATGAGTGAATGGCCTTAATTGTCGTGTTTATGTGTGTTTTTCTGCTCGTTTATGTGTGCGTTTTACGCGCCGTTGCAGGCTCGCGGAGCAGCAGGGGTTACCTGGGCGAGCGAATCAGAGCGTGGGAGGGGCAGAGAGGTCTGGCCTTCCTGCAGAACATGGAGCTGAGGGGCGGAGAGCTGCTGGTGCCCAGAGCGGGCCTCTACTACATCTATGCCCAGACCTACTTCAGACTGCCCTCCACGGGGGAAACAGATGGGGAGACGGGGGAGGCAAGGGAGGAGGAAGGAGCACAGCTTGTCCAGTACATCTACAAGAAGGTAATACCTAGAACTGGAACATGATTGAGATAGAAAATACATCATAGTGAACATTTAGTCATAATTTGATGCAGTTCAAGTCATGTTATCCTTGTGTGGTGATTCCATAGTGAACAAGGAAAGTTATAAATCTTCAAGGTGTTCAAGGACACTTCAGCTTCTTGAATTGAGAGGAGGATGCTGGACGGCAACCTTTGCAATCCAAGACACAACCGGAAGAGATTCTATATATACAATATGTATTATACAACAGATGAAAGATGTTCAGTGACTTTTTTTTTTACTTTAAAGTACTGGAGTACTTGCATTTAAAAAAAAGACTTGAGTATACAAAAGTACATTTTCTTTTTAATGCTCCCAAGGCCTGTTTGACACTAGGTAGAGATTAAAACTTACATTTCTGAAAAGACCGTAGTCCAGAGAACCTGGTCCCAATATGACAACTTGGCAAACAAATCCATAAAAATCCATAAAATGTAATTCTACCAACCATAGCATGAGAACCGCAACTTCTTCAAGCACGGGCAGCTTGTTTAACCGGTTTATTAATTCAACATGTACCAACTTCACCACATTCTCAGTCCTGCCTGGGAAAGTTTGTATGCAGGGGTGAAGTTTGTTCATGGTAAACATTTAAAACAATATGAATCTTTTCTTCATTTCAAAAAATCTCAAACATTCTCCGGACTCTGGTGAGGAATCATCCTTTTCATTCGCCTCAGCCGTCCTTGCCACCAACGAGTTCAAATTAAGCTGTTCAAAAAGAAATGCAGCGTAGGAGTAGTTCAGTGTTGGTTTTTCTCTTGTGGTGAACACAGAGTATGGCCTATCGTATTTTAGAAAAGAAAGAGCATTCATTCGCTGGCTGTCTAATAGTAATGGGAGCCTTCATAGAAATGCAGTGGAGTCAAAAGTACAATATTTGTCTTTCAAATGTTGTGAAGTTAAAGTCATAAGTGTCAAAAGTCAAGTAAAGTACATTTACTCAAAAAATGCATAACCCCATTTCCAAAAAAGTTGGGACTTCGTGTAAAATCCAGCATTAATGGAGCCTTCACAGATTTGACAGTTTATTGATAACACAGCTTGTGAACGCAAGCCAACACTTAAACCTCAAATGTCAGAGTCCTTGAATGCACCAAAAGTATGAAATGGAGCCATTCATGTCAGATGGTATGAGATAGATATAGTGTATAAATGCTTATAATTAAAATGTCATGTGCTAATATAATGTAATGCTTAATTTATGAAGGTTTTTGATGTTGTTTTTGTGATATGGCCCACAGATGAGTTCCTACACGGTTCCCATCTTGCTGATGAAGTCGTCCCGGAGTGCGTGCTGGCCTCGGGGTCAGGAGCCTGGTCTCTTCTCCCTGCATCAGGCCGGCACCGCCTTTCTACAGCCTGCCGACCGCCTCTTCATCACCGTTAGCAACGCCAGCACCATGGAGATGGACGGGAGGGCGAGCTACTTCGGCGCCTTCCTTGTGGGCTAAAGAGACGTAACCTCGGACAGAAGTGTCCGGGACTGGGATGACTTGATATAGACGTCAACAGAAGTTCACCCAAATATCAGGGCTTTGCTTGGTGATATGAGCAGCTGTCTGAGGGTACAGGATTGGAAAAGAAGACTGAAGACTGTGAGGAGTGCAAAGGACTTCTTCAGGACCATGGAGCTGTAGGGATATGATTAAACAGCTGCAGGGCAGGCTCTCAGTGGCCCAAAATGTCAAGGAAGAAGAGTATTTACTCCAGCAGTCACAGTTAAACCCCACACAGGTTATGAACTCTGTTCTTAAGGCTGGTAAACAGATAGTTGCCTGCTGTTTGACAGAGCAAACATGGATTACATGGTGCATTCACAGTACAGGAATTCTTGAGCAGTACAATAGAGGCAGATTAAATGTGTCCTCAATGTGTGAATGACTTCTATTGAGAACCCAGTGATCTGTTTTGCCTGCAGTTCAACAGCTGGGTTGTCATGCCTGGGAAACGACAGTGTTAGACACATGTTCTTTTATTAAGTATCAAAAAATTGCCACAAGACGGGATTTCAGATGTTCAGTATAATGAATTAAGCTTATCTTTTGTTTACAGTACTTGTGGTTGAATTTGCTCTTTGTGCAATGTTTTTTTGAATGCGTGTGTGGCGTGACACAGATCACGATGTTCAAGATAAGCACTGATCTAGTATGAATGAACTGAGTATTAAAAGTACAAATATACGGATTGAATGTAAAATGTCCTTACTTTTCACAAGGTCTTAATAATAACAAGGCAAAAGCACAAACAGTCCCCACATATTCCATCATTTATTAGCCGTGCATGCTAGCTGCACGGTTCTGAGAATGGCCATGTCAAAGCAACTTTTTATTTAATTGCCATGACATTCATGGTTCCCTGACGATGAATCCTGATGACTTTGGTGATCCCGTGATGTTTCCTCTGATACCACCATGAAGTTGACATTTGTGGTTTCTGAATGAAATGTCTCAAGAAGTATTGGATGAATTTGTATAACATTTTTTGGTTCAGACATTCTTGCCCCCTCGACCTTTCCTAGCACCATCATCAGGTCAAAAGTTTAGTTTGTCCTAAGCTTTGGTTTATAACAAAAAAAAAAAAAAAAAAAAAAAAAAAAAAAAAAAAACCTACAAAACTAAATGACATTCCCATCAGCTTTTGTATTTGGTGCTCGTTAGCAAATGCTAGCATGCTAACACACACAAATAAATTGGGAAACATGGTAAATATTATACCTGCTAAACATTAGCATGTTAACATTGTCCTGAATTAATTTTAACATTCTTTGTTTACTTACACCTGCTAAACATTACCATGTTTGCATTAACATTGTGAGCATGTTCAAGTTAGCATTTAGCTGAAAGTACCACTGGGCCTATGTACAGCCCACTCGCTAGCTCTGTTATACTTACTAAAGTTCCTGTACAGATTTAATTTGACCTGCTAAACATTAGCATGTTAACATTAGTATTTAGCTCAAAAAGTTTAAAAACACTTAATTTTAAAAATCTTATAGATTAAATTTTGCAATTATCTACCTTACCTCATATCTGCTTACCATTTGCATGCTAGCATTGTTTAATTTTACTTTTCCTTATACTTTATACTAATATACTACTACTTTATACAATTTGTAAGGCAAATATTCCCTCCACACAAAAAGACACAGAACTGAAAAAGTAAAAAACTATCATTTAATTCATGTTGTATTACATGTTTCCATATTATGGCAGTGAATGTTTCAGCAATAATAAGAGTCACTCCTCAAACAAGAGTTTTTACATAAAAAAAAAAAAATACCAAAAACTAATCAGGGTTCAAGTAATGCCCAACAGAAATACATTTTGAAACATACACGCGCGCAGGAAGATAGATCATATTTGCTGATCATAATGTAAATCCTCCTGCTACTTCCTGGTCTATGAGTGGAGAACCAAGGTGTTTTGTTTGGTCTGCCCGAGTCCTCTTTCTCTCCTTCAGTCTCTTTTTGGTCACCATGACTGGACTGACAAACATGTTGTAGTTACAGCTGAGACAGTAAACACAAACACAGACGACACACACAGCCTCTTGAGTTATAGGAGGGCTTTCAAGGTGCTTTAACCAAAACACACACACACAAAAAAAGACAGTGGTACCAAATCTGAAACACTTGGTATCAAAAATAGTCTCTGAGTTGGTCTCTAATCAGTTGGGACACTACAACAGGGAGGGAGAGGGAATGCACACGCAGAGGATATTTTGTCTTGTTAATGACAACCTATGGCTTCAGTTTATCTAAACACACGCACAGTCATGTACAACCCCACAATCAAAACAGAACGGTGTAATATTTTAGAAGACAAGTCAGTTATAGTCTATATAAATGGCAATACTGTAAACAACTGCGTGTGTGCACGAGAGCTGGGAGGCTCCTTGTTGGTGCTCCTATTGCTATGGTAACCAAGCATGGTTTTTACTTGTAATTTGGCCAATCAATCAGTCTTAAGTGCTTACAACCCACCATCCGCCTCCCCACTGACATTACAGCAAATCTCAGCAGGCACATACACACAATCACACACACTCACTCACACACACACACACACACACGCTTACGCACGCAGAGAAACCGTGGAGCCAGCCAAGTGCTTTGACATTATCTCGCTGCCTGTACAATGCCTGCATCAGTCAAGTTTGTTAAGACAAATTCGTTATCAGTCGACAGTACTTGGATTGAGTGAAGTAGAAAAGGCATACAGTCTTGTGTGAGACAGGACCTCTCCTTAGATTAGTCATAAGAACCATTCACAATTAAAGGGACAGTTCACCCCAAAATCAAAAATCAAAAAATTTCCCCCTGGCCTGTAGTACGATTTACCCATCGAGATTGCTTTCGTAGGAGCTGCAGTTTTGGAGATACAGTCCATAGAGATGTCTGCCCTCTATCTCATATAATGGAGCGGAACATTTTGTGCTACAATTTTCATTTTTACTGGAAAAAAAACAAAACAGAAACAACAACAAAATTAAAATCATGTATAAACAAACATGTTTTCTTTCATCTGGAGAACAAGATTTTTTCAGTCAGAGCGTTTCTGCAGAACTACAGTGCCTCAAAATTATGCTGTTTTTTTCACACGTTTCTAATTTTTCAAAAAAAATTGTTTTTTCTGGGTCTGCGATTTGGATACTGCACTTGGCCATGTTGCGGTTTTGATTATATTGCAAATTGTTCAGCTGCACTCAACAGCAATGTCTCTTTCCAGAAATAATGACCCCGTTGCACAAAATAATATTCAGTTTCATGTGGGAACTACTTTCTGTCTGCAGTAGAATCCAGAACGACTTCAGAATCTCCCAGAACTACTTTCTTTATATTAGAAAGGAAGGAGTTCCTACATGAAACTGCTCCACAACAAGGTGTGTGGACTGTTTTTATAAAGAGACACTGGTTTAGAATTTTTCAAATGTATTTTTTTGGCGCTTTCAGCACCACACGCCAAGTGCCGTCTAGTCTGTTTATACTGGAGAGAAGGCAGACACCTCAACCAAAACTCTGCAACTCACACCAAAAAAAATCTAGATGGATACACAGCAGTACAAGTCAGAGGAAAACTATGTATTTTTTGATTTTGAGGTGACGTGTCCTTTTCAGGTGTGAACACAAACAGGGTTAAGGATTAGTAGTAAGGGCCGTCCTAATACCAATGATGCATTTCTTAAACATACATGGAGTAATACTCAAAGGTGGAAAATGCTGCAACAGGTGACTGAGATATAATGATGTTTTTTGTTATCATTATGCACCGAAAATCACACATACTCTCAAATCTATAATTGTGCGCACATATTAACAAACACAAAACCTGGTATGGGTTCCTATTGCCTCTTACAGTATGTCTGTGGAACAAAAAGCACCTCTGAAGAACAGAACAGCCTCAGAACTGAGTATAAGTGTTAAACTACAGGCAGGCAACAATACACACCGGCGCACAGGCACAATACAGGAGGCTTTGGCACACCCATGCTAGTCTTACTACTCAGCATTTTCCAACACAGAAGAAGAAGAGCAGGTTACAGGACAGGACAGACCCATAGCTGCCTTAGGTTGCCTCCCCCTCTGGAGGGAGGAGGGGGTACAGGTTGTCTGACAGACACAATGATCAGCCATCACATTCAATCAGCACACGGCTGTCTGTTTTTGTTTTCGAGTCCCAGCCTCTCATCCAATCAGCAGCTCCAGGCTGTCCTCGTAGTTGGGCTCTTGCGGGGGGCTGGGGGAGAGGAAGGCCGTAGTCACGGGGGTCCCCGTTGCCGTGGCGACGTTGAGGAGGGTGTTCGCGCGGATGCTGGTGGTCGCCGGGTTGCGGAGCGCCGCGGCCGCCGTGATGCTGGTGAGGTTGATGCCTAGCGTGAGCCGCGTCTGCTCCAAGGCTTTCTCTGGCACGGCGAAGGCCTCGAGCTTCTTCTCGCCGTTGGCCATGTAGGAGTTCTGGCAACCTCGACAGATACAATCCAAGCACGCCTGAGGAATATGTGAAAAAAAACAAACAGACAAGGAACATTAGGTGTATCTGAATCACACCAGTGTCACATAAAAGCTGCAAATTTATTTTTGCTCTAACCTTAAGTAACTTTAAGAATATAGTCGGGATTGAATAAGTACAGGTACAGTACAGATGTAATGATACCAAAAACTCTACACTACGATATTACCACCATAAAAAATCCAAGATACGATATTCATCAAAACAAAAACAACCTTTCTTAAGGCTCTAAAAACCTAAGTATATTTGTGAAGTTTTTTCTGAACTTTACTGGAAAAAAATAAATGAACATTTCAAGATTCAGAACTGTTCTTTATTTATTTGTTGTGTTCATAATCTACAGCTCATATTAACTTCTTTTTAAAATTAAAACGGGAAATTATCTGCTATTGGTATCAGCTGAAAAAAAATGCATATTGTGCATTCCTAATACTAATGCCATGACACACTTTTGAAGCACTGATTGAAAAGAAAGAATTACACTGGTTGGTGAAACCAATGGAAAAATTCACCTCAAAAGTCTCATACACACATTGGTTTTAGTCTCACCTTGCGGTTTGAATAGCAGGGACAGCGCTGCCCCCTGCAGGTCAGCACAGAGGGATTCTGAGTGGCCCTGCCACACTTGCAGCCCTTCTTCTCCACCGGCTTCTTGTATGGAGGCCTGACGGGCGCCGGGGGCACAATGCAGCCTGACATCAACCGCTGGTCTTTGCTTGCGTCCTTGGGCTTGGAGCCTCCACCACTGCGGGCCTTCGCATGAGGCTTCTTAGGGCCCGGATCAACATGCTTCCTGGCGACTTTATTGTGGTTCGGTGCAGGGCGGCTGGGCTTAGGAGGCGCCCCGTTAGGAAGGGACGAGTATGTGTGTGCTGGTACAGTTACGGAGGGTGCGGGTGGTTGTGTGTGCAGTGTCTGAGGGGGGTTTGGAGTGTGTAATTGTGAGGACGAGCCCTGCAGGATGGAGGCGATGGGGAGGGGTTTCACTTTCTCCCTGTCACTCTCTGAACGAGATCGCTTACGTTTAAGGCGGACTGGCGGGGGCTTGGAGGTTGGAGGAGGATCGAAGGAGGATGTGTGTATGTGAGCACCATGACTTGCCACTGTGTTAGTCCTGTCTGTTCGGATCTGTGTGTAGTTGTGAGCTGCGTCCAGCTGTATGTACATCTGAGTGTGTGCTCTGTCCGTGGTTATGTGTGTGTGAGTTCTGTCTGGCTGTAAATGAGGAGAATCTCGACCGGGCTGAAGGGGATCCAAAGTCTGTAACACCTCCTCCACGCTGAGAAGCAACACCTCCCCCTCCTCCAGCTCCCTGCTGCTAGATTCCCCATCCCTGAGTGAGCACACAGTGCCTGGAGTTGGGGCTAAAGGTCCAGTGGTCAGACTCAGTTCAAGACCACCACAACCGGTATTGGACACAGACAGGCCTGCCTGCGGCTGCTCCTCTACCAACTCGCATACCTCCAGCTCAGGAGATGAGGGATCCAGGTCCTCCAGGTCTCCGTTGCATTCCTGCGGTCCATTGGAGCAGGGAGGATCAGAGGAGGAGCTCTGTGGTACAGCTGAAAGCTCTGCAGGAGCAGGTGGTGCCTCTGTGGGGGTGAGGGACTCTGGGGCTGAGGGATTCACATCTTCCTGCAGTAGGCTTGGGTCCTCTGCCTCTATCTCCTCATCGTGTGACATTAGCACCTCCTCTAGTAACGCCATAACCTCTGGAGACCCTCCTACATGGCTGCTGATCAGCTGTAGCAACGGTGAATGAGTTACATAGAGGCAGAGCTTCCTGTAACACTGCACCAGCAAAGAGAGCTGTTTGTTCTCCTGGAAGCAGGAGTAGTCCTTGCAGCGACTGCACGGCGGCCTGATCAGCATCTTCTGGCCTTTACAGCCCAGGCAGACACAGTGCTGACACTCTGGATGTGTTGGGGAGATGGGATCCTGGAGCAGTTTATCTGAGACAAAAACAACAGGGAGCTGTTAATCCACATGTTTATCCACTTTAGACTTACAGCAACTATGGCACAATCAATTAGTTGGACCAGAGTCCTTTAAGTCAATTCCGTTCACAGTCGTGTCTCCATAGAAACAGCTGTTATTATCATTAGAATGGATTAATCTCCCAATTATTTTCTCAGTTAACCATTTGGTTTGTATAACATTGGAAGACAATGAAAAAACCCTATCCCAATTTCTCAGAACCTATGATGACTTCTTCAAATATCTTGATTTATCTGACCAAACATCCAAAATTCAAAGATATTCAGCTTAAAATAATTTATTACAAGGCTTTATTGAATACTCAATTCTGATTGGTCAATTACAGCTTTTTTACCGTTTCTATGGACACAGCTCTGATCATAGCTTCTGGAGCATTTCACATAAGCCATACAATAATTTTTAAAATAGTACATTCATTTTCAAATATTTAACTATCAACATTTTGGGTCAAATTCTTGATTTCTTTGTTAGTAGCTGTGTAATAAGGATCATTATGGTGAAATAACCCCCTTCTCCATCCTGCATCACCCTGTCAGGGTTTATTTTGGAAAAAAACATAGCTCAAACCGATAAACCAACTACTAAAAATAGTTGGCGATTAATATACTAATCAATTAACAGAAAATTAATTGATTATTGCAGCTTTGCGATACATTGTCCCTTTAATAAAACAGAGATAAGGAGCAAATCCCTGCAAATGAGAAGCTGTAGCCAGAGAATGGCTGGAGTTTTTGCATAAAAATTACCCAACTGATTTACATGATACGTGGGAAACACTTTTCTGTCAATTAACTAATCATTTCAACAGATGCATTTCATACAGAGCAGTGAAATCTATACCAATGTCATGATATGTGGCAGATCTAAGATTTTACTGTTTCTAGACCTAATTTTGTCTTTTTTTCCAGGACATATCAGTCCAGTTTATTGAAATAAATAAACAAAAATGTAATTGTTATGTTTACATTAAAGTTGTCACATTACAAGAACTTTAAACTTTGATACAATAGAACATGAGACTCAATAAGCTCTTTCATTACCAGAGCAAAAAGAAAAAAAATAGAAGTCCTTTCCACACAAAATGAGATTTTTTTTGTTTATCATGCACACAATGCCAGTAAAGAAAAAGTCATTTAACACTCTAGTTTTGCTATGCTGTAAGTCAGCTTTCAGGCAGGACAATAAAGAGTGGACTGGGTTAAATGAGCACTTAAGTCTTTTTGTATAGCTTTGGTACTTTTATACCATAATTACCAGGTATTGTGTTGTTTTAAACATGTGGTATCAAAAGGTATCCAAGCGTTGATACTTCAGAGTTTTAACAACCATAGCTCACAATGCAGATTTTTTTACTGTTCACACACCCTGCCCTAACCTGAAGTTCTGGTTAAATATTTCACAAAGGCACAAATAATCATGAACACCATTACAACATCGACAGAGGTCATATATATTGTCATGCATCATTATGTCAATATTGCCCATCTCTAAATGCAAGCTGCTCCAGTGTTGATATTCCCCTCCCTATGCAGAGTGAGTAAATAAAGCATGAATAGGAAACACATGGCTCTGCAGCAGCAGTCACAACAACAGAGGAGTCATCTGTCTTGACAAGTGGACAGGTGACTGGGGCTCAGCCTCGGTTGCTAAGGAGACCACAGTGGTGAGCACGACAAAAAAAATCGTGTCAACTGCTGCGAGCACACGCACGCCCACGGCCACTTCAGTCAATATGAATAGTAAGGTTATGAAACACCCATTCAGTTTAGTAAAGTGAAACTAAATTGCGGTACGCAGCCAGTGATTATCTTGCAATGCGGTGACCATAAACCATCATTAGAGAGAGTATGCTATTATACAGTAGCTAATATTTTTTTTAAGTTACTTACCACAGACAAGGCATGCGAGGGATTGTCTGAAGAAGGGCAGTAGCGTGTACATGTCTGAGAAGGTGTGGGGCTGCCTCGGGTCACACTGCAGCACGGCCCGGCTGGCGGACACGTACAGAGCGGTTGCATTCACGGGGTTCATAGCGGTGTACTCCGGAGCCTCAGGGACACACGGCCCGGGAAAAAAAATAATCCAGCCACTCGCTGCGACGGAGCTCGCGATAGCCAAGTCTCGAAGTGGATGGAGGAAAAATAAACTGGCCTGGTGGAGCAACAATCAGCCACTCCAGTGTGTCAATGCAGACATATGAATTAATAATAGGCACAATAATAGACAACGAACATGCTGAAGCGGTTATTACTAAACACGCACAACGTTAGCTCGGCAGGCGGCTAGCTAACGTTAGCATCCCCGGTTGGTAGTCGTTCCTATTCACCAATTCAAAGAGATCTTTCAGCTTACAATAAAAGCTCCTGTTAATTCGCACTTGCAATTGGACTCTGGGTTATAATTATTCACATTATCCCCAGAGCTGCATAACGGCTAACAGTGAATCAAAATGATCAAACGACCCATGATCAAAAGGTTAGCATTATGTAGCTAGCTTTAGCTTACGACACCAGAGAAACGTTTTATACGAAAAATGGTCAAAGTTGCCCATAGAGCCAATTTACTATCCAACACCGTCTCCTCGTCGATGCTTATTTAAACGAAGATCAACTCCAACGATCACACATCCGTCTGGTTAGCAATTAGCTACCAGATCCCAGGCGCGCACTTGATGTAAACAAAGCTAACCAGCTAGCGGTAGCATGCCTAGCTAAATTAGCTAGCGAAAATTCAACCGTATCACTAACCCCCCTAGGGCCGCCTTATGCCACACGCAAAGGAGGGAAATGCAAGCCGTAAATTGAAATCCCACGATTTTGATACGTTTTGCTGTAATACTTATCGAGCAGCGAGCGGAACATAGCTAACTATCCGTTTTACAAATGCATCAATCATTCGATTTTCCACTTTTCCTCGCATCAACCCCTCTCGACAGGCATGATCATCACGCGAGACTTCCCCCTAGTTACCCTGGTTACCGTAGTGTACGGAGGATTCTATTCTGTACTCACACACACCACAGCGACTTCACTGTCCCTCACTCACTTTATTCATTTAGACTGGCATAAACGGTACAAGAACGTACCAATTAACAGCATTAATTAGTTATTAAAAAAATAAATAAAGTTCCAACCATGGAGACATTTCATCGACTACTGTTCCCCTTCGTGTTAAATTGCCTGTAATCTGGGAATTTGCCATTAATTTGTTGTTTTCAAATTGAGGTCCAGGGGCCAACAGGGGTCCCAGAGTGGGTGGTAGGGAGGGCTCAGCAAAAAGAGGAAAAGAATAATTTAACTTTTTAAACATTTTTTTTTACAAGCTGGAATAACAAAGGGAAGAAATAAGATTGCCCATTTTGATTGATTGTAATTTATTGTGATCCTAGTGTCATCACTGATTGACTAGAACCACCATAAATTACAATAAATTTTGGTACAGCCCAAATGATATATAGGTTGGCCAATATTACCAACTCGACACTCGTCTATCACAGCTATGGGTATCAGTATGGACATGTTGTGTCCAAGATGCACCAAAATGAAAACTTTTTTTAAAAACAGAAAATAATGCATAGTTTTTTTTTTTGTTTTTTTTTAGCTTCATGTGTAACATATATTTTATATTTTAAAACAATTTTTTTGTATTTATAATTATTTATGTAATGTTGGACAATAGAGTTTATTGTTAAACTGTAAAATTTCCTTCCTCCATTACATATTATTGTCACGTGTTTGATAATCACATTAGAGATCAATTTTTTTTTTACAAGATTTACTTTATTTATATTCTGTATCAAGAATATATATCAATTACTTATATTATCTTAGTATTATCTTCAAACCTCAAAAACCAAGTACTTCAGAGAGCATTCTTTTTCACAAGCTTAAATTAAATTGGGGTCTCTGTGCATCTATTGTGAGAGTCCTTGGCCTGAAAAAGTTTGGCCTCCTGAATTTAAGTAGACCTATCTATGCATGGTATAGTAGAACATAGAGTAAGAAGATGAACATACAGATATCTGTGTACGATTGACATCAGGGTGGATGGAGGGAATATTTGCATGAACTTGAAAACTTAAATAATGAGATATAAATTTATTTAGGATAAATTGATAGGCTATCTTATTATTTTTATTTCCTCTCACCAGGAAAAAAATAGAGATATTTTAGCCTGGTTCATAAATGAGACAAAATAAGTGCATTTTGGCAGAATTAACCGGCTCTCATTTTATCCTCTCATCAGTAAAATAATACACACATTTTAAATCTTAAAATTGTTGATTTTTTTTCCATAGTCTTCATTTATTTGGTGACCAAAATAATATCTCCTGCAACCCACCTGTGGGTCCCAACCCAGCCTTTGTGAAATACTGCTTTACCTGATAATTTTTGATAAAGAGTTTTGCCCTGTGCTTGACCTGTCAGGCAGCCTTTACACCCAGATACCCAACAAGCTCAACCGATCACATTGGTTCATAATGTAAAGTGTACATTCGTTAGGGCTCGAGTCAACATTTGGAGTTGAGAATTTCTGAACCGCAACAGTGGGCTCAGTCAAGAGAAGAAGGTCTTCCTGAGAAGCGAAATTCAGGGCAAATAGATCCCACTCACTTGACTTTCAGACAGACCACGATGAACCACAGGAAAACTCGATCCCCTCTAGGTCCCGCCCACCCGCTCTGGCTACGAATTCCCTCTTTTTTATTGGCTGTTCGAGCTCGCCCCCCATTCGCTATTGGCTCAAATCTGTGCCTTTCATTTCCGCCCGCTGTCACCAGAGAACACCACACAGGGTAAACATGGCGGCTTTCAGTGTGGCTCGAAGCAGCTGCGGACTGTTAAACGGCTTGAGGACGTCTTTCAGGAGTTTTGCTCCAGTGAAACATGGCGCAGTCGCTGCCGCGGTGTCACAGACGAACCTGCACCGGGACTGTCGGTGGTACTCTGTCGGCCACCTGTCCGTTAAGGAGAGAATCGACAATAAACGGAGGGCGGCGCTAGTCGGGGGAGGTCAGAAGAGAGTAGATGCTCAACATAAAAGGGTAAAGTTAGCTTAACATTGACGTTTATTTATTTTAATGCTAACATGCATTTACACCAGCACGTGTGCAGTTAAACCTTCAAATACAGTGACAGCTGGTGTGGTCGGGTGTCAAATGAATGGCTCAAGGGCTCCAAACATGTTGCTGCTGGAGTGTTCATTTTATTCCTCACACTTCTTTTTTTTTTAAAACGACCCTTTAAAACCCACCTTCTAGCCTTGCTGGGGTTAACTGTTACTCAGTGACACTTTCAGCAATGTCCCATGTTGGTCAGCATCCATGTTGCTGAGTCCCAGTGCCCTTGAGCAAGGTAGCTGTTAAAAGTCCTCCTCTAACTTCAGGTAGAGGAGCTAGTGTGCAAGTTTAAAGGGGCAGTTCACTCCAAAATCAAAAATGCATATAATGGAGCTAAACGGCTCAAAGCGCAAAAAATACATTTGAAACCCAACAGCAGTCTCTTTTCAAAAACCATGTCCCGGTTACTCAAGATAATCCACAGACCTTGTTGTGAGCTGTTTCATGTAGGACTTCTGACATGACACTGCGTATTGTGGCTGGTTTGAGCACCACATGTTTAGTGGCATTAGTTCCCTTACATTCTAGAGTAGGCAGACATCTTTACTAGGGCTAGATTTTAAAGAATCAATTAATCGATTCAAATCGATTTTCCTGTGCATGGTACGATATTGATTCATAAAATCCCCAAATTGATCATTTAAGATGTGTCTTTGCTCCTGTGCATGTGTAGTCTCTGAATGAAAATGAAGAATTTATAACATTAAATAAGATATTTTAATTTAATAAGATACTGGACATGCAATTTTTTTCCCCATATCATTTTATGACATTTGTCAGTATAATAATGAAGTTATTTGGATATTTTAAGCCCTGATAAGTTAAAGTTCTCCTCAACTAAACATCGACAAATTTTGTAACCACAGTGTTCTTTCAGGTTATTGTGTAGTAATGTGGTGTTCTTTGTTGCAGGGTAAACTGACAGCCAGGGAGCGAGTGGAGCTTCTGCTGGACCCCGATTCCTTTGTGGAGTCAGACATGTTTGTGGAGCACCGCTGCTCTGACTTTGGCATGGAGGAGGATAGGAACAAGGTAACGGGTCGCACACAGGCTACAACTCTGAATCATCATTCTTTATCTACTCGAAAAAAAGAGAAACAGTCCTTTCCTCTGGGGAGATTTAAATATTTATTGTAATAATATCTGTCTCTCTCTGTCATAGTTCCCGGGTGACAGTGTCGTGACAGGCCGAGGCAGGATCAATGGCAGGCTGGTTTATGTCTTCAGTCAGGTACAATGTGTAAACATACTGTAAGAACTCATCATTGTGGCAGGACATGGCAGGTTGGTTTCACCTGTATCATATTTTTTTCTGTTTCCTTCAGGACTTCACAGTGTTTGGAGGTAGTCTGTCCGGAGCTCATGCACAGAAGATCTGCAAGGTAAATAAAACTGAGATACTATGACAGTATTAATTCATGTTTTTGGGTGTAATTTTATTTTGTTAATGATTCTTCTTGTTTAAACCTTTCAGTTACTAAATTTGGATGTTTAAATCTTCTCTGCTCAGATTATGGATCAGGCCATGACAGTTGGAGCTCCAGTCATTGGGTTGAACGACTCTGGAGGAGCTCGAATCCAGGAGGGAGTGGAGTCTCTGGCTGGATATGCGGATATATTCCTGGTATGGTTATTTTGTAAAGAGCCTTGGCACCTCACTGTTCAGGCACCTTGCATTTTTGTGCATTTAGGATATTCCTAGTGTTAATATTCAGAAATTCTCATGGCTGGAGGTATCAGGGGGAAAAGTAAAAACCAAACTTTCTCCTTCTCCAGAGGAATGTGATGGCTTCTGGAGTCGTCCCTCAGATCTCCCTCATCATGGGTCCCTGTGCAGGAGGAGCTGTCTACTCCCCCGCTCTGACAGATTTCACCTTCATGGTTAAGGTAGGAAGCTGCACAAATACGGCTATAAGACCAGTTGAAATGTTTATAGTATAATTAGTAATCACCTCATAATCAGCACTTCATTTGATTTCAGCCACAGCAGACATTCAAAACCAATGATTCAGTCTTTCTGAAGTGTCAGTATTTTACAAATTGTAGCTAATTGTTGACCCAGTCTTTGCAATATAAGGTGATACAGCCAGATTCTAAGATTGTATTCTCACTCACATTAGCCTGACAACTGTGCATGTGTTGTTTGTGTGTGTAGGACACGTCATACCTGTTCATCACAGGACCTGATGTTGTGAAGTCTGTAACCAACGAAGATGTGACTCAAGAGGAGCTCGGAGGAGCCAAAACTCACACCACTGTGTCTGGTTAGTTTTGCGTTTAAAAATCTTTTCATCACTCTTGATTTTTGTTTTTTTTGAAAGTAGAGGAACTAAATAAAACTCCCAAACAAAATCAATCTCAGGGTGCTGTTGTCATGTGAACGGTCAGCCGTAGTAGCCACAAGCTCTTTTTACTCTGCCAGCATCTTCTTGCCTTCAGATCTGTCACAGTCACGTCCCAGCGGCCATATTTCTAAAACCATACCTGCAAACTCATCACTGTTTAGAGTTGATCAGGTCATTCACAGTTGTGTAGATCTGTAGAGGATCAATGTTGGCAAATGTGTCTTTGACACAGACATTAAAAAAAAAAAAAAGATGAATGATGTGACTGCTTTGTAGTTAAAACTCTACTTCTCTTCACAACTGACTTGCAAACTCAATGTACAATGATGGGGTGGAGAAATATTGTACTTTTTACAGCACTTCATTTATCTGACATCAATCAGGCTTCTTTGGTCATCAGGGGGCAATTCACAAGCAACCCAGCATTATGTAAAGTGATATAAATAAATGAAAATAAAATTAGCTCCAAATTTACTAGTTGCAACTTTGAAGCAGCTGATAAATGGTGCATTAATGAATCAATTATTATAATCCAGTAATTTAGTATTGGCCAGTCTGCATAATGAGTACTTTAACTTTTGGTGCTGTAAGTGTATTTTGATGCTCATGTTTTTGTTTTTTTTACTTAAGTAATATTTTCAGTGCAGGACTTTTACTTTTTGCAAACATGCAAAGAAAGAAAAGCACCCCCTCAAAAATTGTAATTTATCAAAACAAAATGTTGTTTACTCATTGAATTCTAGTCTCAATACACTCTAAAAGTTGCCATGTGTTTATTGGAGAGTTTGCAGGTCTGTGAAACCCGAGTGTATGATTCAGGATTACTGGTCATGTCGACATAATCTGTGCAATAACTGAAACGGGTCTCATGTCTTGTTCTCAGGAGTTGCTCACCATGCATTTGAGAATGACATTGAAGCCTTGCTCAACATGCGAGAGTTCTTCAACTTCCTGCCGCTCAGCAATCAGGATCCCGCCCCCATCAGGGAGTGCCACGACCCGAGGTAACCACTCACCTTTTACCTCCTCTATACAGAACAACCAATCACCAATTCTTAATGTGAGAGTATCTGATGTTATTTCCACTCATGTCTGGTATCTTGTTCCCTTTTCAGTGATCGTCTGGTACCTTCACTGGACACCATCGTCCCCTTTGAGTCGACTAAAGCCTACGACATGTTGGACATCATTCAGACAGTATGTGCACAAACACACTCTTAATATTTGCAACACATCTCATTTAATTTCTCCCACGTAGTGAAAATTTCATTCTTCATGCATCTGTACAGATAGTGGATGAGCGGGACTTCTTCGAGATCATGCCCAACTACGCCAAAAACATTGTGGTGGGATTTGCCCGCATGAACGGACGCACTGTAGGCATCGTGGGTAACCAGCCCAAAGTGGCTTCTGGTGAGTAAAATAATGAGGGCAAAAAGTAAGAAAGGCAATCAGAAGTGTTGTTTCAGTGAGGGTCATCTTTTTATTTTAAAAATAAGTTGCAAACAAAGGAACGGTTAGTTGATTAATAATCTACTCTGGTGTGTTTCAGTCTTGCTGTTCCGTCCTTAATTTCTGTCTCGTTTTTTCAGGTTGTTTGGACATCAACTCCTCAGTGAAGGGAGCGCGCTTTGTACGCTTCTGTGATGCTTTCAATATTCCCATCATCACCTTTGTGGACGTGCCGGGCTTCCTGCCAGGTACTCTTTGAAAATCTCACAGGAGCAAACACACTCGCTTCACTTGCTTGCACTGAGTAATCCAGCTATTTGCCAAACTGTAGTTTAATCATGTTTTGATATTGACTGATGAAAGAAATAAGAAGCTCCTAGATGCATTAAAAATAAAAACATTCTACAGTAACAAGTTTCAGTACAGAAGTAAGCCAGATTTCGTCATCAGAATACTCTTAGTTATATTATGACCTTTACACACAAGTCAAAAACTGTGTTACTTTATATGTAAGCAGATTTTTTTTAAACTGAAATGTAGCCACTGTCACATCTAACAGTGGACACTCACAGCCATTAAAACAGCCGTGATTGTGGTCAACAGGTACGGCTCAGGAGTACGGCGGCATCATCCGACACGGAGCCAAACTGCTGTACGCCTTTGCAGAGGCCACGGTCCCCAAAATAACTGTCATCACCAGAAAGGTGTGTGTGAACAAAAAGAGGAATAAGTGGAAACTCCCATTAAGTGAAAAGAATATAGGGTAAAAATTAAACTGATCTGTGATTAAGACTAGGCTGGAGTTAAAGTTATGGAACTAGTGGAGAAAATCTCGAAAGCTTGAAAAATTTCTTAATTTTAAGTGCGTGAACTTGAAAATACTACTTGAAAAAATGCTCTACTTTCTACATAATCTGGTGTTTCGTCCACACAGTCACTGCTGTAAACCAAAAATCTTTTAATATTTGAAGTGAAATTATCCTGTTATCCATTCACAGCTAGATAATATCTCTGTTGATCCCAAAATATCAAGCATTACATAATTATGTTCAAAACATACAATCAGAGTTGATTTGAACAGCTGGTAAAAATAACAATGCTGTACAATGATTACTGTGGGTTTAAAGGAATTCTGTAAACTTTATTTTTTGCAATTGCATTTCTAGAAATAGTTTAGATGTGATAAGGGCTGCAAGAGTTGAGAATTATTTGGTTTAGGTACCTTGAAAGTGTTTAAATTTTACTTTTAAAAGGCTGCACAACCCCTGTATGTTGCTTTAAACCAACTTCTAAACAGAATAGAATATCTTCATTGTCACTGCACAAGCACAAGATTATGTTAACGACCTCCTTTCGATGCTGTCAAGACAATAAATAAGAATATAAAAGTAGAATACAACAGCAAAAACTGCAGTATAAGAATAATAATAGTAGTAAAAATAGATTAATAGATAAATGTTAGAATAAACCTATGTAAGTGACTATAATTCAACACTTCCTGCAGGTGCTTCACAGTAAAAGCTATAATAAATCTCTTTATTGGAGGACTTTCACTGTGAAGCAGCTGCACTCATGTTGAGTTTGCATTAAAAGAAGTTTTGTATTATCAGTCTTCATGCTTTAATCTCCACTTTACATATTTTCTGAAATATGCGGCCTGGGGAATTAATGTTGTGTGTATTTTAGATTGGGTAAAAAGTTAGAATAAACATACTATACTGTTGACATAAGGATAAAGTATATGACCCAGTGTATGTGTGTGTTTGTGTATCCCAGGCTTACGGAGGAGCCTATGATGTGATGAGCTCCAAACACTTGAGAGGAGATGTGAACTACGCTTGGCCCACAGCTGAGGTTGCAGTCATGGGTGCCAAGGTACAAACACATTCCTTTTTTTCCTCCCTGTTTGTCTCTCTTTCGCTCTATTTCCTGTTTTCCTTTGATGTGACAGCATGTATGGTCTGTGTCTTCCTCAGGGTGCTGTTCAGATTATCTTCAGAGGAAAAGAGAACCAGGCTGAGGCCGAGGCTGAATACGTGGAGAAGTTCGCCAACCCCTTCCCAGCTGCTGTCAGAGGTAAACGTTCTTACTTATCCCTCTGTGGTACGGTGTTGCCTCCTGATAACATACACGCTTGGCCCTTCACACTCGCACAGTATATCATCACTTATGGTGCAATACTTTCAAAAAAAGGCAGGGCTGTGGAAACTAATAGCAGTGTTTTTATTTGTCACGACTCTCTTGAGGTCATGTTGAATCCCTTTTTTTGAGGCCTTTCTCACATGGTTCAGCTCCATCATCTCTCACAACAAAAATAGTCTGAAAATGTCTGAAGTATATAATCTGGAAAAATTGATTCACATACATGAGTTAA
>JAJHUR010138840.1:0-49370 GCA_027495735.1 Lutjanus campechanus
TATAAGAGACAGGTGTGTGTGTGTGTGTGTGTGTGTGTGCGGTGAGACACAATGTTGGAGTGGGAGAATATAAAACAGGACAGTGTTGCTGTCCATCACTCCATTCCCTTCGGTTTTTTTCTTTCCATTTTTGTTTCGTTTTCCGTGTCTCCCCCTGTCGCTCCATCAATTCCACCTCTTGCCCTCACAACCAATAGATCTGTCACTAATGTCTCACTGGAGATAACTGGTGTGTGTGATTGTGTAGATTAATGGGTGTTGCTATGAGGTGGGAGCAGCCTTTTTTGGGGGGGTGGGGGTCATAGCTACTTTTCACTGCACACTCATTGAAAAAAGGATTCCAAAAGGGTCCCTCTTGAAGGGCTGAGTTTCTACCCAGAGCCATCTGCTTCTCTTTTTTGATGAAAGGGTTAATCAAAGGTTCTTTGTAAGAAAAAGGTTTAAGTGAAAGGATTCCATTAAGAACTCTTTTCATCCAAAGAAACCTTGAAGGACTCTCTCATCAAAGGACTGTCAGGGATTCTTGCTACCATAATACAGCATAAAAGGGTTCTTGGAAGAATCTCCTGGGTAGGTTCTGTATAAAACCCTTGAAATGCAATATGGTTCTCTGTAGAACTTGCTGGATAGGTTCTAGATAAAGCCTTTGGGATATGAAAGGGTTCTCTGTAGAAGCCCCTGGGTGTGTTCTTGAGAAAACCATTGAAATATAAAAGGGTTCTTGTTAGAACCCTTGGATGTGTTCTAGAGGCTCTTGGCGGAACTCCCTGGGTGGATTCTAGAGAAAATCCTTGGACCTTTAGAAAAGGTTCTACCAGGGTCTGTGGTGAATCACAGGCTACCTTCCTGCACACTCTCAGAAAAAAAGGGTTCTTCCTAAAGGGCTAAGGTTCTATCCAGAACCATTTGCTTCTGAAGAACCCTTTTTTGAAGAAAGGTTGTTAGTAAGAGAAAGGGTTCCATTAGGATCTCTTGGAGTATAAAAGTATTATCTGTAGAAATCTCTGGGTTGGGTCTTGATAAAATCCTAGGGATATAAAAGGGTTCTCAGTAGAACCCCCTGGGATGGGTTCTAGAGAAAGCCCTTGAAATATACTCCCCGGGACAGAACCCCCAAGGCGGAGTCTGGGTGGGATCATTATACCATAGAGGGGTTTGGGGAGAAACCCTCACAGGTTGTTCTGCAAGGAAAACTTTCACAGATAGTTCTAGGTATAACTCTTTATGTTGGGTTCTAGCTAGAAGTATCTGAAAGGGTTCCAAGTAGAACCTTTAGAGAAGGTTCTATAAGGGACCAAAACAGTTTCTATTATGGAGGCAAGCCAAAGAACCCTTTATGGTTCTATAGTTAGCACCTTTATTTGTAAGAGTGCATGTGTGTGTGTGAAGTCAGTGTGGCGTTTATCAGGACTGACCTACAGTGGCTGCTCATATCTCATGTGTGGTTGTGATCCAAGACTCCATCAATGATTGACCGCATTTAAACTTGAAACTTAAAGTAGCAGTCAGGTGCATACTCTAAATATGGACTGGAATGCAGCATTGCCAAATACTCATGTAAAAAATTTAGCAAACAGACGTCATGTTCTGTCTCTGCTCCATACATACTGTACTCGGCACACTCTGTCCAAACACCTTATAACTCGGGGCCTCAAAGTTGGTTTGCCAAACACTTGCAGAGTGTGACACTTGTTTAACAAATGGAACAGTAACAGAAACACTTCACTCACATGCCAAACGCACTGCTCTGTTCACAAGGGGGTCTTCCACCCTGACTCAAATGCAAATGAGCAAAGCTTCACTATAAAACTTGTCAGCCCATCAAAGTGTCCAACAAGTGTCATAGACTCGGACTTGGGAAAGCGGGGTGATGTTGCTGAGAGGCTGCTGACACATTTCAGAGGAGGAGGAGATGAATAAGACACCAGACATTGACAGACAGTGTCAGCTTACTCTTAAGTATGCAGGGACAGATGGGAAAGCTCCAGGGACATTTGTCGCGGTCTGATATGATGCTCTTTATTCTTAACTTTTAATGCTGGTGTAAATCTAGAAGTATATTATTTTGCCTAAATGTCCTGTATTGCTGAATACTGACCGCTCACTGGAGCTTTTCTGCAGTACACTCATTGTGAGCAAAAGGAATAGTTGGGATTATTTGATGTGGGGTTGTATGAGGTACTTATTGATCACAGTGTATTACCTACAATAGATGCCAGTATGCACACCCTAGCTTCCGTGTTGATGCCCCTCTCTGCTTCTCCAAACTGAAAGTGTGCCGCCTGGCATCTACTATATCTTATACACTGATTTTCAATAAGTAACAATAATAACCTTGCACAACCTCACCTCACAAATAATCCGATCTATCCCTTTAATCTGTTCTTGGCTGCAAAATGTACTGAAATTAAAGTTTTCACCAGGCAAAGAATAAATTAACTCTCCAATATTTGAATTAATCTAAGTACACTTACCTACGTTGTTCTCTCTCCAAAAAAAGGCTTCCCTGACAGATTGCCAACCTCCACCTCCTCCTCATTAAAAATCCATCACAGCACCCACCTTTTTTTTTCGGATTAACGCATCAGCATTTAAAAAGCAGGTGGCCTTGACCCAGTGCTTTGCATAGCCTTCACCCCACTGCTGCATTTGATGAGTCTATCAGAGCCAAAGCTAAATATAGACCAAGTTTATGGTGCCGATCTTATTATATTATGAAATCAGTGTAATAAATTTATGGCACCAGCAGTTTTTCCATGACGTGATAATTGCAGAGAAAATAAAGGCGGAGAGGCGGGGAGGTTTACTGTAAGTATAGGGGAGAGACAGGAGAAATTAGAATTGAAAGTGACAAAGGGTAAACAATAATGGCCGGAAAGGAAAAATGAGAGCAGTTGAGGGATTGTTGGAGCCGAGGGGAAAGACATAAACAGGGTAAACAGCAGTGATCGAGAGAAAGCAATGAGAAGAGCTGAGAGGACAGTTTTATTAGAAGATAGAGGATGAGGTCAGAGCATCTGCCCCGTTGCCTGAGCATGACCAGAAATCAAAAGCATATAAATCCTCCTGATAAGGACGTCCTGTACTGTCCCATGTGCACACCAACACACTGACAGATACAACACACACGCGCACAAAGCCAATGCAAACGCAGCCTTTCTACTAATCTCTTACATCAAGCCTGTACTGGTCTTGATGAAGACTTTATCAGAAAATGAAAAGAACATGAACTTCTGCTTACTGCTGATGTGTTATCTCTTTCGTCATATGTTTTCAGTTCCTTTCTAGAATCTTAAGCAACTTCATTGATTCATTATATTACAGCCAACAAGTAACAATATACAGTAAGTCTTGGGTTTCTCCTTTATTGTCAGTGCTTTGTCCTGATGGCAGCGTACTATCAAATGTAAAGTATGTTACCTCAGCATGCTTTAAAACATCCCTCACAGAAAGAATGGGGGGAAAAAATTAAATGTAGACTAATACATATAATACACACAAGTACTGATTAGTAATTATTTTCATGACTTACGACCCACTAGAAGTGTGTGGTGGTGGCTGTATCTGCAGTACGCTGCCCTTGCCTGAATATTTATTATTTTGCTGTGCTCATGACACTTTAGAAACCCAAAACATGGGTTTTTGACATCCAGGGAATCTTTCTAGCATATTTATGAGTAGCTTGGACAAATCCTACTGATCTACCTCTAACTGTGACACTTATATTGTTGCCTTTTCCCAAAAATTGTGATATGATGTTTGAAGCCATTGTATCTGATGAGTAACAAGCTACCCGGCTAGCTGATGGCAGCACACACCATGATACAATACATAATCTGTCATACTCTAGTCACTTAAACTCTTGCCGTTTCTTTTTTTTTTTTTCATAACCTGCCTCTTGTATTTCTGGTTCGCCTGTAAGGATCACATTAGCAGTTGCAGTAGGCTTAGTAAACTCATAGTTTAGTAGCCCTGATATATCAGTAGCTAGCTGATGAGGACCATTGTTCAGTGTTTTTGTAGAATGTTAAGCTAAAAGGCGAGCAGTTTGTGGAACATTACGTGTTAATGATGCCTCGTAATATGGGGATTAAACTTGGAGGCTACAAGGTTAGTTTGTGACCACCTACATGATATATTTGGCAGCCACAGAATAACTTTTTGTGGCCACGGGCCGTGATTAATGTTCAAAACTCTCATTGTCACATTGTAATTTCCTAAAGAAAAAGTATATATTTGAAATACAGTAAATCAGGGGTTTTCAAAGGCGGACACTGTGAGCCCACAATCAAGCCCAAAGGGTTGGAACTACAGTTCCCATGATTTGGGGGGCTTAGGAAATATAATGTTGACCTGAAGTCTTCTGGCTGTAGGCTGCAATTTGAACTCCATTTTTTTTTTGTCTATACATGTATTTATTTACATATTTGAAGCACCATTGAAAGTATGCAGAATTATTTATTAGCAATTATTGTTTGCAATGTATCCATGGACGCACAGACACCTACCACCGGATAACTTTGACACTGAAGAAAACTTAAAGATATATTGATTCTCAGGCAAGTTCTGGAATTATCATTAGGAACATCTTTTTCAAAATGGTTTCTAAGCAGATATATGGTTCTTTGTTCACAATAGAATCTGAGATGAATACATCATCAGGAAGTGTAAGTCCCAGTGTAAGTGTATTTGTTTGTCTGTGTGTGCTGAGATTTGACTTATGGCTCCAAGATGGAGAACAAGTGTGACGCAAATTGCAGCAATCAGGCAGTAAGGGTTTTAGAGTACCATAAGTGCCACAGCTACTGCTGCAGCTACAACTGCTGTCTGTTGAGTGGGTCAAACTGCAATATAACTTCCTGTTGTTTTATTATATAGGTAATTTCTAAAAGAAGAGTGTAGTATGTTTCCCTCTTAAGTCCCCATTAAACTCACACTTGAACTGCCTCATTCTTTTAACTTTTGCCTGCTTCTCTTTTCTTTATTTATCCTAGTCGTATTTTATTCATACCTCATACCTCCATATTTTTATATTATATATTATACAGAATAAGCACATAGCCATTACCTAAAGTGCTTACTGGCATTATTCCCATTTCCTTATGACGTGATCTGGGTATGGATCAGGTGATGGTCTTGTTAATCAGTCAGTGTATTCTGTATGGTTTAAACAGCAACTTTTCCCCAAAAGGCCTGAACCGGTCTGGTCCCATTTGTGTTTACTGTCCAAAACTCATTCATGCAGTTAAAAAGAGAGAGGAGGGCAGGAGAGAGGAGGGAGGAAGGAAGGCAGGAAGTGAAGCAGAGAAGACTGGAGGGTGAAGAAATCCAAGGAGATGAGAGAAACCAAGCGTGTCCAAGAAGAACAGTGATTTTTATCTACTCCCATGCAGCCTGTGAGATGTCGTCGACTATTGATTAGATCTCAGCTGAAACTGGCGGTACAAAGTAGAGGACAAAAAAAAAAAAAAATGTATGAATTTGTAGAAATGTGCTTGGATGCAGGAAAGGATTTACGTCATTTTTCAGAGAGGTAACCTCACCTTGTTAATGTTTTCATAGAGTCAGCTGGAACAAAAGTGGGATCATACTGTACCTTTGTCCTCAGTCAAAAATGCCCAGCTCAGATGATCAGTGGGTCAAAACATGCTTCTCATGTGTAAGTTGGCCGTACCGTTCCATTCTCCGCAGAGACAAAACAGAGGGAGATGACCTGTGAAATCCACCTCTCTTGTTCTCCCTCAGCAGTGACAAGACCCTGCAGGCTAAGCTCTGCTCCACGAATGCTAATGCATCGTCTCTGAGTCAGTGAATGAAACCGAGAGGAGGCAGTGATGAAGGGCTGATTTCAATCAGTTAGGTGAGACTATGGGCCCTATGTAAACAGGCTATAGTACATGGTCCAAAGTGTATGCGCAAGTGCATTTAGGTCGTGTCCATCTCCACTTTTACTAGTTAAATGGTGTATAATCTGGGTGCAAAGTAAGACACAAGGAGCAAAGATGTTGTATTAAGTTTCTTAACTATAGGTGAGTTTTGTTCATAACAAGTATACAAGTGACAAGTATACTGGCGCATTCAGATTACTGTTACAGCCTGGCAGGATAAGAGAAGTTTACGGCAACATTTATCTTTGCTGAGGTACAAGTATGTGGTCCTTGGCTGATGAACCCACTGCCTCTATTGTCTCCCTTCCTCTGTCCCATCAACAACTCCATTTAACTGCATATGAGCATCAATATCTGGGCAAGTCAACATAATTAGGCGAGCAAAATGTTCCGCTTCTGAATCTTTTACTGCATGGCCTCGTGCGAGCGCGATGTTCCCAGTGGAATCAAGGCGTGACAGTTGCGCTGCACTGTGCGCCACTTTCCGCCAGGTGTAAGTTAGGGCTTTGTGAGTCCCTGAAAAGTACAAATGCAATTCAGGTCTTTCATCAGGGAACTCAGGGGGATTTTAGAAATAGAAATGCTGACACCTTTGGCCCACATATTGACTGTTAACATTGTGTTCTTAGAAAAAGATTTCCCATTTTAATGGTTTTTATGTTTTCTCTGTAATGTGAGAAGACATTTCTGCTGGACTCTGAACTTCAGACTCTGGTTCTTGATGTAGTCTTATCTGTGAAGTGGCTCAGCTGTGCATTGTGAGAAGCAGTCGATCTCAGGGAGTTCACTTCTTGCCGGAGCTAATGGTTAATGACTTGTGTGTCACATTCAAAGATAGCACCACTTTACTGGTGACCTTTTACTGGCTCTTTGCTGACGTTTTAGAAGAAAGGGCACGAACTCTAGACTCTAGACCATCTTCCACGCAGCTGTTTAAATTTAAACCGTGACCGCTGGATGGAACATTTTGATTCTAGTCTGAATTTATGAGTTGACAGTTTTTCACCAATATTTAGGTCAATATTAGAAACATCTTTCAATGTTATAAAATCCAATACCACATTATAATCCATGGGCTATAAAACGACTATAGACTCTCTGACACAGTCTCAGCGAAACTGTCTGATTTATTGCAGGGCTGCTGTATTAGATAACTAGTTGCCCCTAATGAACTGGTGAACTTTATGTCCCTTGGCTCTCCTGACCGACACTTGGTCCTCTCCTCGCTTGCCAAACAGGTTACAGATCCTTTCACTTGATTGCCAGCTTCAGTTTATTTGCCATGAATTACATTACTGTCAAAGTCTTGTAGCTTGTATTGGGAATAAAAAGGAATTAAGAAGAACAGCCCACATGGTCCAATTATATTTGATACAAAGAGTACTGGGAGCCAAAATCCCTTTCCAAATTGTTGGCTTGTCATGCATACTGTACCAATACCAGGGAGAAATGTCTCTCATTCCAAACTTCTGTTTGCACTCTTTTGAATAGTTCAGCTAATTGACTCAAAACTTTCTTGTCTCCTTGTTAAAGACCTCAGCACATATCCACATTCCCTCCATATAAATGCCACAAGTCAGAAACCCCTGAGTCTTTCAAATTCTGTGCTTAGTAATGAAACTGGTGAGGTGTCAGCTCAGCGTTGGTAGAAAGCCAGTTTGGCAAACCTCCAGTTCCTACTTCTGGCAGTACCTGATTAGAGTCTGCTGGTTGGTTGTTGAAAACCTCAACTTTCACATCATCCCTATATATGTCCCACTATTAAAATCATGCCCTATACTGTTTTATAACCTTGATATTTTATCCATTACCTCCCTATTGTTATGACTCCTGTATCTCTCTCGTCTGATTTAAAAATATTTAAGAAGCATTTAAATGAGGGAACCCTCCCAGGGTCTGGAAAGCAGTTCTGAGCTACCGCTGTTTAGCATACTCTTAGCAATGGAAAACTGCTAATCCTTTGCTATTCTTTTGTTCCAAAGCCAAGTCCTCTGGCAGCGGAAGAATGCGGTTGGAGTAATAAACTTGGAATTGCTTTTCTTGCATGATCTCTCCTCTTTGCTCACAGTAGATGTTTATATACATCCTAAAATGGTACGCTGTATTGTGTTCCTATTGCTACTGCCACATTATACAGGTTTTCTCTGCCAAGGCACAAAAAAGGAGATAATAGAGAAGGTACTTCATACCTTGGCTGCAGTCTCCTGGATTTGTCGTGATACGGGGGGATAGCTTTGTAGTGTTTCACTCAACCTGAGCTAACAAGCTAAAGGGAAGCTCAAGTGGCTGAAGTAAAGCCGGTTGTCTCTCATCTGTGTCTGTTTTGATACAAATAGCAAAGGCATTTGACATATGAAGAGACAGATATATATCTGCATGACATCATGTTGTGGTGAAATATTACAAAAGTGATCATGACGAAGTGAAACAGCTTTATTTTTGATGATACTCTCAAGGTTTTAATACATGAGTGATTGAAAAAAGGGCTTAAATTACCGAAGAGATCTCAAAAAAATCTGTAAAAACAAATGTGTATCAGTTTTTTTTCAAGATTAAACCCCCATTCATCATTGAGCTCCACCAGCATCTGTAGTTCTCTCTCATCCTCGCCCCTCCCTCCCCCTTTCTCTCTGCTGACCTTGGCCCACTAGAAAAAAAAATGGAGAATCCTTCCTTTCCGAGTCTTATTGTGAGGGAATTTGGGAATTATTGTTGTTCTAATCTACCCTGAGAACCCGGCTAATCCCTTCTTCCATCTCAATGTTCCAGAGCTAATGCCAAAACTGCTGCACCACAGAGGCTCAGCAGCACCCTGACTATGCAGTGTAACTTTTTTTTCCCTTCCATTCACATACTCAGCTCTGCTGAAACTGCTTTGTGCACTGGGGTTTTTAGGTTTATGGCTCATACTTGACAACTAAGCTTTGTTGACCCAATCTGCTTCCACATGGACAATACACTTGTTCATTGCACTACTAGTGCACAACAAGCTACTGTTGATGTGTTACTATATACTGCATTTGTTGTTCTGTAAAAGGCTCGGACCTGTTGGTCTCCTTTTCCTATGCAGGTCAGCCTAAAGACTGACCTAGTTTTGTGGTGCTAAATCCTTGAGATTCATCAACAAGATCCGATGTAATACACCAACAAAAAAGGGTTAGATGCAAAACAAGTATACTGGCGTGCTGTAAAACCCATGTTATGAATGGACGGTTAGCACTGATATCCAGTTGCAGAAGTAGAAACATGTCTGCTGTGACTCAAGTTTGGATTTGGTGATTTGTTCAAATTGCTGCTCCCCAGCTTTCATCCAGATTGAAATATCTCAACAACCATTGTATTGCCATGAAATTTCATACAGACATTCATGCTTTCCAGAAGATGAATCCTACTGACTTTGGTGATTCCCACGCTTTTCATCTAGTACCAGCAGCAGGTTAACATTTGTGGTTTTAAGTGAAATGTCTTCACAACTATTGGAAGCATCACTTTGGTCAAAATTCAAATATTATTATTAATTATTATACTGCCTATGCATAAAACACTTGAATAGGGTTATGGAAATATGATTTGGATTAAAATATTCTCTTTTGCAGGTCTGGGGTTTCTCTTTAGACACAACCATACATCTGCTGAACATCAGCATGTTACAGTAGCATTGTCCTTGTGAGCATGTTAGCTTGCTGACATTAGCATTCAGCTCAAAGCACCACTGTGCCTTAGTACAGCCTCACAGAGCCTCCCTGTATAGACTTGTTTGTGAGAATGGTCATTCACAAATACCTGTGAAATTAATGTCCTATTTTATTATGCAAGAGAAAGTTGCCTAGTAACTTTTGTCAAATGAGGTAGTCAAATAATTTTAACTTCACACATTTAAACTAAGATGAGCCGTGTCTGTGAATATATTTTGCAGTGTTTTTAAAGTCGGTCGGTGTTTTCACCGTTGACAAATTTAGTCAAACTGTGCTCATGCAACGTGAAATGTTTGGGTTGTTCCGGCTATCTCAGTGAGACGTGAGGTGAGGCTTAATGTCAGAACAAAGGAGAACAAAACAAATCTCATAATAGCCCTTGCAGTGGGCAAATAGGCCCTGTGCTACATACATATATCCTTCTCCCTCTGTTTATAGAAATGAGAAAAAGAGACAGAAATATGGGAGGAGATGCTGAAAAAGTCCTGAGAGAGGGCAGCTTTTAATTTCCAAGAAAAGTAGCAGGGAATGGGGCACAGTGGATGACCATGAATATTAATGTTTTCCAAGAGAGTCAGGGTGCAGAGACCTCGGTGCTCCTCAGGATTTAAAGATGAAGAGAGTCAGAGTATGACCCCAGAGGATGAAAATGGCCACAAAAGCAGCTCACTTTTTTCAAACCATAAATGTAGCCCTTAGTCCGTTTCCCTGTCCAACAATAACACAACAGAACTCTCTGTCCTGCTGTCTTGTTTCTCAGATACTCACTCTCATTTTTCAGGTCTCTTTTGCTTCCTCTGAACAGTATTTCTGCGGCTTAATCTCCCATGAGACGCACCGCAGTTGCTGTTTGATTTTCATTTTGGCCGCCTGAATCATAGCTCTTTGCCTCTCTACCCATTTGGATCTGACTTGCCCCCTCGCTCATTCATTTTAAGACCCGTGTTTGCGATCTAGGAACAGAGGCGAGTGGGAAAAGAAAAGGGAGAAGAGAGAGCAGTGACCTTGGTGTTAATGAGCAAATCTTATCTCTGACAAGAGAATGGGACAGCTTACGTAAGGCTATGTCACACTCTCATTCTTTATGTTTATCTTTTTTTCTTTCAAACATATTTTTCTTTATCTCCAAATCTCGGCTTGCACCTCATTCCCCTCTTCTGCTTTATGATTCCCCCACCGACACTCTCTCACTTCCCCTCATTTCATTATTCTTTGATGCTCAGACATATGTGGGACATCACACAGCCTGTTAGAGGTAGACTAACACACCAAGGGGAGCTGCTAGAGGACAGGACAAGCCTGAAAGGGGGTTACAAGGAAAGAATGCTGTAGGCTGGCTAATAACACCAGGAACACTGTTTATCTATCTACTGCGTGCTGTACAAAGGCCTTAGGCAGATGTATTGCTTGTATTAGATGGGCTGAATAACAGAAACCACCTATACTCTTAGAAATAAGGGTTTCAAAAGGGTTCTTCCTGAGCTGAGGTACCCAGAACCAAATGCTTTAAAAGAACCCTTTTTTGAAGAAGAGGTTTGTCAAGAGTTCTTTGGAAAACTAAGGGTTCCATTAAGGACCATTTTCATCCAAACAACCCAAACTGGAAAAAATTGCTTTTTGAGGATTGTTGAAATACTTGAAACCCAAAGTGTTGCTATTCGATGACACATGAATGAGACTCAACAATCAGTCATCTTTCTGCATTTGCAACTGACAGCTCCTGAATATTCTACCTTTGACACTGTGGAATAAATGTCTTACATCCTAACATTTTGTATATTAAGTTCAGTAATCACAAAACACAGCCAATTCTACAATTACACTGCAATGACTTCATATCACAATATTAAGGAATATTAAGGATATTAAGGAAAAATGGAAAAATATTTGGACACGCAGTAAAACGATCGTGAGGTTTGCTCTTGCAGATTTGGATCTCATAGAAGAGCAGTCTATTGGCTTTGGTAGAGGGTAGCGCTCTCTGAGTGCCCTTCTAATATTTAATTTATCTGGACCAACTTGGTTCAACTCTAAAACTCTCTAAATCTCAAATATCACAAATCTTGAGTTTTCTTCTAGACACAAGTGTTATTTTTTCAAACTTAAGGAGCCTCCTGCAGAGTCGTAGAAGACTTTATACAAATGTTTTCATAGACTGAGCAATACTTCTCCTGATGAGTAAACTGAACTTTGTGTGTAAATTCAGTCGAGAACCCCACAGAACCCCAAGAACTTGGTCAACAATCACAACTCTTACCATAAAAGTAACTGTAGACACGTCTGACGGTCTCAGCAAAACCTGATTGATTCTTATTCTTATTCTTATTCTTATTAGGTGTTGCAGTGTACTCGGTATTATGGTGTTCAGCAGTGTGAGTTATGTGTTTTCATGTTATCAGTATCACACACTGTAAAATATGGTTTGGTCTACTGTGTGATAGTAAAGGGCAAATCTTTAGATAAAGGTTTTACATAACTTTGCTGAGAGCCTGAATCAGTGTTGTTTTTTTAAAGATAATATATAAAACACAGGCGAAGGGCAGTTTAAGAGGTTAGTATGGAGGAAGCTGAGGAAAGGGGTCTGGTTAAGTCTGGATATGGTCCGTGTGATGTTTTTATTTCTTGATTTATGGGACTGTGTGGTTAATGTGTACATCCTGGCCTTTCTATGAGTCTTTCCCTGAACTATATTGCATCCTGAGTTTATGAGGTGAAAGGACAGATCTTATAGCAGAGGCCTTATGTAACCTAACACATAGCAGAACCACTGTTGTCTTAAAGGATCAGAGCACAAAACCAGGTCAAAGGGCAGGGACAGAGGTTAAGAGGAAGGGGAGTCTGGAAATGCATATGTGTGTGTGTGTGTGTGTGTGTGTGTGTGTGTGTGTGTGTGTGTGTGTGTGTGTGTGTGTGTGTGTGTGTGTGTGTTTGTGTGCATATTTTCTCACTCACTGAAGAAATGCACGCTACCTTCTCTGGAACAAGTTGCAGTATGATGCCATACAATAAAGGATCATTTGTATGATAAACATGTTCAGGTCAGCCTGTACATAACTATGATGAAATGCTGCCTGAAGAAACAATGTTTATGACCCACAAATACCTCCACCCTGTCCTCGACTCCCTTCGTGTCTCAAATTTGTAGTTGGCAATAAATGTGTAAATACATAAATTTGCATAAAGATATGTTGTAATTAAAGAAAGATATGCATTAGTATGCAAAATATGAAAATTATAGCTGTGTGAATTCAAAAGAAATAACGCAATTAAGGAAAACAAAATCAAACATATGCCATTTGCGTTGTAATACAGTCTAAGCAAAGTAATTGCAGCATTTTGATTAAAAACTGAAATTCATTAAGCTAGATGAATAGTAATTAGATTATATTTTCAGGATAACACTTTTAGGCTATTTTTTTGCAATCATTATTATCTTGAAGGTGTGATTGCTGGTTCTAGCTGTAAATGTCTCGCTTTTACTGCTTTAATAAAGTTTAAATAAATTATCCGTGGGTTTATGATATTATACACATTATATCTTCATCGTTTAATTTGTATAAGAAATGAAGCATAGAAATGTCAATGAACTGTTTTATGGGGGGTTATGTGCTGAATTATTTCTTGGCTGGGAGCAGAAACTTCCTGGATTCTCCACTAGTTGCCTAGCAACTATTCAGAGCCAAGAAATATGGTGCCTTCAAACTTGTGAACTAGTTAATACAACATGGGAAGTCGTGTGCACGATGTTGTGAACTTGGAGCTTTCAGAGAACTTGCAGTCACATGACGGGGGCATTATATGGACTCTTCTCGTGAACACAGTAAATATGACCCCATTTGAAGGCAGCAGTAGTCCAACACGTAACCTCCCCACAAATGGTCAGTTTGTCTCTTCTTAAATCCCACCCTGTTTTGCTCTGTGCTCCTTTTTCTGTAAAAGCAACGTGTGGGCACTGCATCCAAAATTACTACATACCCAAAATGTGCACTCAACATTCATCATTCAACATACTTTTGTGTAAATAAACGGTACGATACAATACGATTCTTTTTGGACGCACTGCTGAACGAGCGTAACGTCTTGTCTGCTGGAGATATGTAACCATTCCTACCTGTGCTCACGACAAACTAATTTTAAAAAATATGTTATGCCTAGCAAAGTGAAGCTTTGTTACTTAAATTACTACTTAATTTATATTGTTATTGACGCAGAGCTGCCTTGATCACTACCCAACTTTGTCTGTTATGTCGTTGCTGTTGTCTTCATGACTGCATTGCATCACAGGATATAATCGCCAGAATAGTGTTCAGCCCTTGCATACTTTATACTTTAATATTTACCCAGAAATAATATGTTGATGTTATACTAAGGTTTAAGACATGCTAAAAATTCTCACACACTGTTTTATCTTACTAAATGAATCTCACATACTATTGTAGCCTAGCATGTTAGCATGGAATTTTGGATGTAGTCCGGGTTACATGTTAATTAATGTTAGCTAAACACTGGCGAACTAGCTAGCTAATGTCAGCAAAAATTTTACTGTAGCTAATTAGCTAGCTAACAACTAATGCAGATTACCTTCATAGTTAATCAACATTTTGCTAACATTCACTAATTTAAGATGTATATGTAACAATAAAAGGTCCTCCAGCAACATCTTTTAACCATCCTCAATATTTGGTTTTCTTTTCAACATAGACAAGCCTAGCACATAATATATCTAAGTACAAAAAATAGAAAAGAAGAAAGTTGGCTGAGGTACCAAACGTACTCAACTGTTTATTGGAGCACGAAGCAAAATGGGTTGTGACTTAGGAAGGATCAATAGTACCTGTTTTGGTACAGATTAAACTTAACTTAGCACCCAGACTGGAACAGGGTGAAGCTCTGGTCCAAAGGTAACAAAATCCAGCTTCCAGCACCTCTAGAGCTCACCAATAAACATGTTGTACCTTGTTTGTTGGATCAGTACAAAATTGTGTACAATTCACCTTGTCGGGGGTCACGTACGGGACTATTTCTTGGCTCTGAGCAGTTACCAGGCAACCAGTGCCAGCCAATAAATAATTGGGCACATAATCCCCTGTGAGACAGTGAATTGTCATGTCTATGCTTCAGTTCTTATATGAATTAAACAAACAAGATATAATATGTTAATTTGTGAGCTTTAGAGGTGCTGGAGGGTAGATTTAGTTACCTTTGGACAGAGCCAGACTGCTGCTTCCTCTTGTGTCCATTCTTTTTGCTAAGCTAAGCTAACTGACTGCTGACTTTAGCCTTGAGTTTAATGGTCAGGTAAGAGTGGGGTCAATCTTCTCTCCGTTAACCTCCGTCAGAAAGCGAATAAATGTATTTGCCAACATGAGGAACTCCTCCTTTATCACTTTAATAGTTATAGTAATGATTGATTCAATACATTTTTTGGCTAAATGATACTGTAACAGTAAGTGACAATTTAATTTCCACACAGACACATAGAGACAGGTAGAGGTAATGCTCACACGCACACACGCACGCGCACTATTAAGACAGAATGGTATCATATCGTGTTTGACACACTCAGTAATTGTTTGGATCTATTCTGTCCTTCCAGCACTGAGCTATAATTATAGTCAAGGGAGCAACGGTTCACACACGGGAAAGTTTTTTTTTGCAGAGTTGCAAGTTTGGACTCTAATACACACAGTCACAGACACAGACACAGTCACTCTCACACACATTTCCCCCTGCCAAGTCGTAGCGATCTAGAGGCCAGCAGAGCAGCAGCCACTGATAGTGGCCTTGATAAGACTCATTTGAAATGGCTGCAGTCACTGAACCTGTTCGCTCTGTGTGCCAAGGACACCATTTACCTTACATAAAAGCCATTCTGGGTCACTGACAAATGCATCCATGCAATTTAGCTTCCTCAAGAACCATGTGCACCTTGACCTCAGCTTCCCATGTGTTTCATATTTCTCTCACACACCTTCTCTCTCTCTCTGGTGCATGTGTGTGTGTGAGTACGCAAAGGGTATTTGTGTTTTATGCCCATAGCCAGCTCTGCCGGTCACATGCTAAATGATGAACGGGACGAGATGTTTGTGGTGAAATGTCCTCAGGAGAGTGTGTCACAGTGCAGCTGTCACATGAGAGGAAAGTACTGCCAAAGCTGAGGCTAACTCACTCACTGCCTCTTGTGGATTGATGCAAATGTAACCCTCAGATATTTTACTCATAAAGTGATGATGATGACTCTAGCTGTGGTAATTTATTTATTCATCTTGATTGCTGTGACATTTGACTTTTTCTTACAGTACATACAGTATGTTTTCCTTTAGCCTGCTTCATTAGTGACTATGATTAAAATAACATTGTGTCACTCTTTTACAAAAAAGCCTCATTTGTCTCACTTGAAAATACTTTTCTTGAATTAATACCTGTGGCACTAAACACATCAAACACATGTCTTTAAGTACTGATTATACTTTACTTTCATGTTCAAAAGTAGAGGACAGAAATAAAAATTTTGAAGGCTTTGAAGTCTTCACAGTAATTGCAAAGTGTATTGGATTTATGAATTCACAGCTTGATTAGATGATACATTAAATGTTGAGGTTATGAAAAGGTTTCTTGTTTATTTTTTAGGTATAAGCTATTAAGGGAAGAACTTGAAACACATCAGGTATGGGGCTGTGAGGACTGATTTTCTTCTTTTCTTGTGAAAATGTCAACTTTTTATGAGCTAAGAAGAAACAGATCTGTTTTTAGCTTTGTGACAAGTTGTGACAAGATGTGGGAGAAAGTTTATCTGAGATATTTAATAGCCAAATTTGAAGGTATGGTACAGGGTTTGTGAGTGGAAGATTTGCTTGGTGTGATAAAATATTAAACTCCATAAACAGTATGTCCCTTGATTCCATCTAAACTCTGTCAGTCACTTGTGGTTTGGGTTGGAAGTAAGGCTAGCAGTGAGTTATGGTTATGGGCTTAGGGGAATGATTACATGTTTAAATGCTGCAGGTAAGGAAGCGGCCCCTTTTCGAAGAGGCTGAGGATTTTATTTAATGTTCAGTGTTTGGTTTTAAACTTTACTGGTCGAATCAAAAACACTTGTTATCCTCACTTACAGGTCAGGAAGTGGAAGATGCTGGCTCGCCATCATGGCGACGGCACAGCCAAGCAGAGGGAAGCAGAGACAGACGTCCACCTGGGCGGTTGTCAGTCCTGGGGGATCCACGCTTCCCCCCTCCTGGCCAGCCCTGTCATGCTGGAGTGCTCCATCTGCAGTGGGCCCTACATAAGCTACGCCCTAGAGGATACCTGGCAGCCACGTCAGCGCACACAGGCAAGTTTATTCTGCCTATAGATAAATAAATTAAAGATAGAAAACACCAATTTATTACAGTATTCAGTGGGTCTCAAAGCAGGGGACGTCGAGGTGTCCTTGACTGAGAATTTCAGGAAAGGAGAAACACCTTTGTTACATTATATAATAGATGTTAATCACATACAATGAAAGCGTGTTTTCACTGTCTTGTCTCAAGTTTTTAATTATATAATAACAGCTATTGGGAGTTGGCAAAATAATAAAAACACTCAAAGGACTTTTAGTAATTTACTTACTATTGTTGACTAACTCACCAAAAACTTAACACAACTTCACACTGTTTGTCAGTTAGTGAAAAAGTTAGTTGTAGTTAGTTAGCCTACTCACGATGGCTCACAGAGAAGCTTTAATTTCTTCTCCTTTGAGAAAAACTTGTTGGCTGAATTAATGGAGCAAAACAACCAAATAGAAGAAAGAAACAATTAAAAGTGAAAGAAGAGACACATCAAAAAACTTCACTGTGTTGAATAAAAAAAAATGCCACTTTAAAAGTTAAGTATAGGTTTGAAGTTAATACTGGATCACATTTTAAATTGGTGTTTAAAGTTTTGGTTTGATAAAAAATACATTTAAACTGGAGTAAAAACTAAACTAGTACTGAGCTAGCTTAAAAGTTTAGAGCAATTTAAAGATGAACTGTAATTTAATCGTGTTCAAACATTAATCCTTGTAAGTTTAAACCAGCCTAAATTTCTGTTTATGATTTTCCTCAGAGCTACAGTGAGTGTGCAGCATAAGTTGTCATGATTTTGGAGGATGCAACTCTATTTGCAGCTTTTTTCCCGAGGCACCTACACTTGGCTGCAGATCATTTGGCTCAGTTCACTGCAGTACAAAGTGCTGACCACCACACCACTTTTACTGCTGACCAATACTGCTAATTGGTATTCAACATAACATGGCCCACCTTTGTAGCAATGCTTGTAATTGTCATGCGGTTACTTCGGAGTTTAGGACCTTTACAATATTTAGCAAGATATTGTGAACCCATGACACAATTGCGTCATCCACATTTTTGAGAACAACTGAGGCAATTGTGTAATGAGCTGACAGTAGCACAAGTTAATATTTGATGTGGGTGTCTTATTTGTGCACCTTTCCCACACTCTTACTCTTACTTACAAAACTGCCAAAAAGCAGTCTGAGAAAAAAAGGTCTTAAGTCATAATATTAGAAATCCTTGACAGTGCAGTGGCTTAACACAAATAGCGTTTATGCTAAATGCAAAACATCAACAACTGAAAGCACAGTGATTCCATGCTTGTTGCTAATATGGACAACTTAAGGAAAGCAAGAATTTTAAAATAGGATTTAATAAAATATGGTGCTTTATTTTGGTCAGAAGTAATAATCAGGATTGTGTAATCAGATTACAAAAAATAAATAATTAGAGTATAATCAACTTAGATAAAAGTTGAAAAATGTGTTATTACTTTGTAGTTATGTTGTCAAGGACTACTTGACAGTCACATTTTGATTAGGTCTTTAAAATAAAGTGGTTTAAAAATTATGTAACTTTTTCTCATGATAGCTAATGCTCTATAGACGCATGGAAATTATTTATATGGATATTGGAGTTTTTATTCCCTTTTATTTCCATTGAAAATGGAAGATTAACATATGGAGCAAATTCTTCTTTTGCGTTACAACAGAAACATCCTCTGTGTGGCCTTAGATTAAAAACAGTAGTAGTAAAACCACGAAAGAAACAGCACCACAGAAAAAAGTGTGTTTATTTATTTTTTTTATTTTATTTTTTTGTATCCAGCTTTGAAGGTGAGATATTTTCAGTGTCTGATTTTGAAGTAAAAGTATTCAGATTTGATTACATTTTTTGGACTGCTATGGATTACATTGCTAATTACAAACAAAATGACAGGTAATTGGTATTCAATAACTGACTAGCTTTCAAAGTAATCTTACCCAACACTGTTAGTTTCTCTTTTCATTGTCTTTTTCTTTTAAATTTCCTTCATGTTTCGGTGCTTAGAAACCAAGGAAAAACACCCAGAGCAAGCTTACGCATTTCTCTGAAGATAAAAAACAAACTATTTCAAGCCCTTTTCCTGTCAAATGTACTTTATCTTGTGACTCACAGTCAAGTCATACAAGCCTCTACCTCCCCTTGACCTTAACACAGACTCAAACTATTCCTCCCTCTTCCTCTCTGTCTATCTTTGCCTCCGCTTGAACAACCCAAACTTTCTGTCTTCTTTTGGAAACATAAATCTGCAATGAAATATTAATGAAGAGAAAGCCTAGATTCACCATCACTATGGATACAACTGTATCAGATCTCTATACTGAATCAATAAACAGCCTGAAGAAAGAGCATAGGGAGAAAGGACAAAGGAGTATGAATGGTAAAGTGATTTTTGACTGCAGAGAGATGTTGACAGTATAAGAGGATATGAACAACAAGCAGCATGTGTATATACTGTATGTGTGTGTGAGAGATAGAATAGAGAGCAAGAGAGAGAGAGAGAGAGAGCAGAACAAAGAGGAAAAAAGGGTAGACAAGGCTGCTGTCAGCTATATTAAGACTTATATGGAGATGAAATGACCAGCATGATAGGCAGATTGTTGAAAGCCTCGCCTCCGAATGAATAAACAAAGTGATGAGATTGAAACAACTCATGCATACACACACAACTCAAAAACACACGCCTCAGCTTGTCTCAGAAAACACTCATGGGAGAATACTGAGAGCTGCGATAAGTTTTCAGAGCTGCAGCATGGAATACCAAACTAGACTAAGACTGTATTTAACAGAGACACTTTGAAAAGTCGATGACTGACAGTGACAATCACCAAAGACTAATATCTGACGCGACAGAGCAGCTTCATGGAAACGTCCTGAGCTACAAATGCTGCTGGTCCTGTGACAGCTGCCAATTATGCTGTTAGGCTATGTGAAAAGAAAAAGTGTCACAGATTTAAATAGTTATTAATGAGACATTTGTGCATGTGTACGTTTGTGCGCTTGAGTGTTTACTTGCACATTTCTGAGCCGTTCACCTGCCATATAGAGCAATGTAATGATTTTTATAACCAAGTGTGGCAAGACAAAGGTCAAAACACACAACACAACGCAACAAACATAAACCCCACTCCACATGCAGTGATGGAAAGGAGCTTTACATCTACTCAAACACTTTAATTACATTTTACATTGGTGTTTAATTTTAATTAAACAGTAATATTCATTTTAATTTGATTTTAATTAGCTTTATACTTCTGCTCCACATGTCAGTAGAAAATATTATAAATAGGAAGGCAATCCAGGCAAAAAAAAAACCCATAAAAACAAAACATAATAACAAGGAGGGGAAAAGGAGCAAGATGTCGCAATAGCGCCTCCAAAAATGAGAACTGCAGTCCAAATAGCATTGGAGCGATATTACATAGGTTGAAATCCTATTTAATATACAATCTATGGTTGAAGCAAGTGTCAGTTGGCCATATTTATCTTGTGACCCTTCTGCTGGAAGCCACAATAACCATAATAATCAGTCACAGGGGTCATTTTTCTTCAGAATGAATACTTTTTAACTTAAAGTACAGTTTGCTGATAATACCTCCATTCTTTTACATAAAGGTATATACATTTTCTTTAAAAACAACACATACAAACATAAGAATAAACAATTTCAATCATTACTTATGACCGACTAGAAGTGTGTGGTGGTGTCTGTATCTGCAGACATCCTGCCCTCTGCCTGTATTTCTTTCTTTTTTCACATTGTTTTTCCTCAGCTCGGGTTTTTAAGACCAAAAATATTGGTCTTTGACATCCTGGTATCTTTCCGGTGTGTTTACAAACAGCTTAGAGAACTCCTGCTGATTCTAAGTAAGATTTTAAATTCAAGACACTACTTCAAATAGAGTATTATATGTTATTTATCAGTAATTCTGAATAAAGTTCTGACCACCAAGTTTTTGTTAAATTTTGGGTAGTTTCCCAATTACTGGTATTCTGTTGCCCAGAACTTATCCGAGCTTAGTTATTTGACATGAAGTTCCTTAATAAAAACCTGATTCCAAAAAAATGGGATGCTGCGTAAAACCTAAATAAAAACAGAATGCTATGATTTGCCCTTTATTACTTTACAAAAAAAAAAGATTTAATGTTCAAAGTGATAACTAAACTAAAATATACACATCACTCTGAATTTCATGCCTGCAAGATGTTTCAAAAAGTTGGGACAGGGGTAAGAAAAGACTGGGAAAGTTGTTGAATGCTCTAAAAACACCTGGAACATTCAACAGGTAAACAGGTTAACCGTTCAGAAGTCCTGTTCATCTCTTGGTCCAAACTGAGGAAGATCTGTTTCACCCTGGCATTAAGTCTCAATGAATTATTGTTAGAGCAGAGGTTTCTCACCACTTTCAACAAGTGATTTAATGCATTCTCACCCTGGAAACCCAGACTCATTAAAACACATGTGGGGGGACCAACTGAAACTGGGGCATGAACCAGTCTGGGTCAGAACCAGTGGCTTTAAAAACGCTGCTTCAGAGTGCTGCTGCTCAAAAACGTCACGTCTCCTATAGTCAGTGTAATCTTTTCCAGAGCTTAAAAAACAAGCTTCAAACAAAGCAACGTTTGTTTGTGACCTGTCATGGTTACATTTGTTTATCAGTTGTGACCAGTTCAGCCTAAGAAATTTCCCCACTGGTTTTACAAGTATTTTATCTAGTGTTTCACAATAAAAACAAAAAAACAAACAAAAAACAGAACAAAACAATGAAGAAGAACATTTAAAGAAAAATGTTTTGTAAAACACCCCTCGTGGAGGTCCTGACCACCTGATTGGGACCCACTGACCTAGATTTTAACTTGGCCAGCCTGTATTGCTGAATTTATCTAATGGGAACCTTAAAGAACTTGATAAGCATAAGGGTGTGCAGTTTCTACAAGATGTCAAACACCTTACACATTATCTTTCACCTGGATTCAAACAAGAACTAAAGAACAAGAGCCAAAATGGGATCTGCAGGGTTTTACATAACAGTGCCAATGTGTCTTGCCCAATATGTGGCTATAGGCTAACCTTATTATTCTAATCAGAGTTCAGCAAACTAGCTTTAACATGAGTAAATCCAGATATAAAACTAAGCAGAGTTACAACTAAAAAGTTAATAAAACACTACATTGTTTGCTAGCTAGCTAACTAGTAAACAAAATGTTACATTGTTGCTAGCTAACTTAAAAGTTAAAACGTTACATTATGTTTGCCAGCTGGCTAAAAGTTAACAAAAGGTTACATTGTCTGCTAGTTGGCTGTTTGCTACAAGCTCCAAATTTTCCTCCTTTGACAACAAAAATGTTGGCTGAATTAAAGGAGCAATATGTCCAAATAATAGAGGATTAAAAAAAAAACAGACAGCAGCTTAGTAAGGAAAAAAGAGACTGCCTGGTAGCAACTGGCAGACTGTTTTAACTGACTGAATGGAGTGAAAGAAAGAAGAGATGCATCATAATTCAATTTTGAGTCAGGCCTCTAACTTTCTTCAGGGAACTTCATTATTTTGCTCAAAAACAAAGCCATTTAAAAAGTTTAATCTTCTCATGGGTATATTTAAAGTTAATACTGGATCACAGTTTAAATTGGAGATTAAAGTTTGGGTGCAAAAAAAATTTTGGTTTATTTATTTAAGTTATTTAGGTTTAGAATGAAAACTGAGGTTTTAAGAGTGGCCTAAACTGGAACTAGTTTTAAAGTTTGGTGCAACATAATTTAAAGTTAAGCCAGTCTGAATCTCTAATGAGCTGTGTGAGTGCATCACTAACTGATTTATGTATGCTTAAATACAGTTTTTACTTTGAATCCTGCATTGTGAAAATTCTGTTTACTCTTTTTGTACTCTTTATACTTTACATTCGACATCTAAGTATTGAAACTGTTTTTACTGAATAATGCCATATTTCTCCCCCAGGCAATGGACTTGTACTACCACAATGAGTCAGACCCAGACAGCTACTGTTGCCCTGGCGACAACAGTAAGTCACCAGTTGTTTTATATTCTTCTGCGTCCTCCCATCTTTCCTTCTTTTCCATTCGTCTTTCACACTGTGAGTCTGGAGCACAAACTCTCATTCCTCTGTTATCTTTCTCCATCATCTCTCACCTTCAGTCCCGGGTCATTTCTCTTTATTATCTGCACTTTTGTTTATTTTCACCATCAATCCAAAATAATCTCCCACCATTCATTCTCTGTCTGTTTTCCTCTTGTTTGTTGTTTCCTTTCCATCCAAATGTGATGGCAGTGGGAGCAAAATGATTCAGCTTGCACTGCACACACACACACTACTTTACCTTATGTTACCACTTGGCTCTCTAATCCGAGCTCTGAGCTCTCAGGATAATAACTGTTGTTCATAAACCAAGATTACTATTTGTTGTTTGGTGGAAACTGGTTTGGAAAGAAAAACAGTAGTTACACACACAATACTGAGTGCTGATCATCATACACGTGACACAGTGACCTCTTTGACATCTGTTTGCATCTTTTGCCACTCGTTGCAGCAGAAATACGACCGTATAAGTTTCTGTGCTTTTTGTTTACTGTACCATTGTGTGTGCCACTGGGTAAGAGTCCAACATTGGTTTATAGCCAACATAACTGTAATTTAATTTTCCATCATGCCGTTTTATTCCTGCCACAAATCATAGTCCGATCCAAAGTACACAATATGTGTGCGTGTTACTCACGTTTTGGCATAAACCCTATCTAATACCTTTACCTTTGCTGGGAATCAGTCTCTTTGTGCCAAGATATGAGCTCTTCTCCTAAGTGTGTCAGAATTCACCATTAAATACATTTTAGCAACAAACTTAAACTTTTTTTTACCTTGGACTCAAAAATATTCTCAAATTCTGTGGGTCTGACTGTAAACCATAGAAGAAAAAAGCAGAAAAAAGTTCATTTCTAACATATTCTAATTTCTAATGCATTGCAGTAACTGCTATAACATTATTTTACTTTTCCAAATAGCAAGCATTAATTTCTAATCTGCACATCTTTGTCACAGGCAATGGAAGAAATATTTAGATTCTTTACCTTAGTTAAAGTTGCGATACTGCAATATGATAATGGCCCCTTAAAAGTAAAAGCCCTGCATTGAAAATGTCACTTAAATAAAAGTGCATAGGCATTATTTGCAAAATGTATCAAAAGTAAAAGTACTCATAATTCACTCATAATTAGTTGAGGTGTAGCTAATGTTAAGTACTTTACACACCATTGGGCAGTTTCTTTAATCTTGCATCATATTTCATAAACCCATCATGTGTTTTGTGTGTAAACTCTTTATCTGTAAATTAAAAATGTACAAGAGAGCATAAAATAGAAATACTCACATACAAGTGCTTCAAATGTGTACCACTAAAAGTGCAGAGCTGGACTACTGCGGCTGTGCATGTAAGATGCTGCAGACAGTAAGAAAGTAGAAAGTGTGGGATTCAAAAGAGCAGTGGACCTTCAGATGATCAACAAATGTGCACAGCATCTTTCAACACTCAGGCAGATGCACCACCATGGACCACCCTCAGGAGTAGCGGAGGTGACCAGGATAAGAGCCATGCTAACCCAGCTTGGACTTCGGGCTGCTCCTGCTAGCTTCTGTCTAGTCACAAAAATGAAACAGATTAAAGGCATAGTTAGCGATATAATCTGACGCACTTTTAGTCAAAATCACCGTATTTCTCCTCACTATCCGCAAGCTGTCACTTCTGAGAGCATGCTGAAAAAAAATCTGGTTTCAATACACAGCCTGGGCTCTGAATTTCAGCAAGTAAATCTGTGGCTCAGACCGAGCCACCAAAACATGGGTCCACCCCCTCACGCCCGGGGGGCCGGTTCATACTTGTGCACAGGTCAGACATGGGGGGAGGGGGAGTAGTAGGTAGCGTAGCGTGCGCAGTCAGAGTAAGAGAGAGACACGGTATATCAGGTGCAGATATTTTGCATTCACCATGGCTGAAAAACAGCCCAAGAGAAAACGGTCAGAGGAGCATAAATTTAAAAAATGGAATAAAAGGGATTAAAAAGAGGTCGCCGTCTTTCTGCTGGACAGGTGAACAACATTAGCTTTGCGGTGCTTCACATAACAGTAACGTAACAGCCGTCGGGCATTCATCATATTGTCTAATCTGCCAAAATGTACTGTTGTTGTGATGTTATCTATTTATAATAGCAGTCGAGGTGTGGGTACAGTTGTCTGACTGGTCAGCTAATCTTAGCTTTGCGGCTTAGCAGTGTGCTAACTCACAACTTGGCTATTTCAGCTGCTTTACTGCTGCTTTGGTTTCTATGGCCGTTTCCATGACAATGCGCGTCCATGAACTTTGGGGGTGCAGCCCAGGGTGGAGTATGAAGGGAGGGGTGGGTCTGTATTTGTTTACACTTCTACACCTTTAAGCAACAGGAAATCAGAGACCTGCTCCACCACAGGACATAACATTCAAGACTGTGGCAAGATGAGGGGAGGCGGACTCTGTTTTTACATTAATGATGCTTCATGCTCAGACACTGTCACATTTGATGGATACTGTTTTCCAGATGATGAACTTTTCATGTGAGGATGTCGACCATATTACCATCACTATCTTGTTGTTGTATTCTCTTCTTAATTCAATTAATTATCTGAATTATCTTTGCATGTGTGTGTAGTATGAAGGAACTACATCTCTAATTTTGTTATGCAACCCTGTGTTGTATAATGATAATAAATTACCTTGATAACATGACATCTTCATAGATGTAGTTAGTAACTTTCCACTACTCTGTGCTACTGCAGTATAACACCACTTCGTGTTAGATCTGCCGGCACCTGCTGCCTATTGGAACATCTCCAGGAAAGAAATGTGACAAGAACCATATTCTGATGAAAATGTTGCTCACTGGGAGTAGTCTGCTTGTTAATTACGGGAGTTTTTTTGGCGTATGGAGAGAAATCTGAGCAATTAGCCAAGCTGGTGACAAGCTGTTCCTGTGGCCGCGGCCGTGATGCTGCTACACCCTGTTGTTCCAAGTTGAGCAATTAGTGGGTATAGGACCTCAAAAAACTTGAGGTTTGTCACATATGAGTCATTTGCAGTGATTCAGGGGTGTTTGTGACAGAGGGAGCAGGAGAGAGCAATGAAGGACACTGAGGTATGGATCCAGTAATAATAATTAAGGGGAGCTCTGACCGTCCACTTTTACAGAGGAACAAACAGCAAACCACATCCGTGTTATTTTACTGCTCTTGGAAAAAGCGGTCTTATGTAACAAAGAGCATCTGCTGAGGTTACCCTTATTAAAACACATTAGTATGTTCATCAACTTGCTGCAGTGCAATTAATCAGTATTTACACACTGACTTATAGTGCTTTTCTTCCTGAGATGCCAAAAGGTTTATATAACGTGTAATTACAAAGCCTAACTGTGTGTGTGTGTGTGTGTACTCAAACTTAACCCTTTTGTTTGCAGTGACGCACAACATCGACATTGCAGCTCCCCTTCTCAAGCTGTTTTCTCCCACTGTTCATAACACATTGCTTACCTGTGTCAACCTGCCCTTTAGAGCTAAACACACACACCTACACACAGACATGCGCATATTCGCAAATACAACACAAATGCATGCATATACTTCATAATGACACTCCCAAATCAGGTGAATTTAACAGTTTTGAAGAAGTGTCTGAACATGTCTGTCATTATATCCTCAGGATTTGCACTAAGTGCTATAATTTAGACATATTTGGGTGTGTGTACTGCTTTCATAGACAGGGCTGCCAATGCACTTCCTGTCCTCGAAACCTAAAAATGACCATCACAATCTCAACCTAATTCTTGCCTTAGGCAAATCCAAGCATCATGTGACCTTCAAAAAACTGAAATGTCTTTTGTTTGCAAAAATGTTCTCACTTTTTTGGGCATCCCGGGAACCTAGGGGTTAATAATAATGCAACAATCCCATTTCCTGCTGGGGACCTTTGCTGCATGTTATTCCTCATCTTTCTCTCATTTCCCCTCATTTCCTGTTATCTCTCCACTTTCGCTATCTAATCAAGGCATAAAGTGCCCCCCAAAATACTCTTCCATGTCCTGACTTTTTAAGGAAAAAGAGTTCCTTCAAAGATAGAAGCACAAGAGCACACTGCAGAGATTCATTTTATGGATTCATACTTTCTGGAAGGAACAGCAATTCAGTATTAATCTTCATATATGTTTTTTAAATCCATATACTGTATATACTGTGCATTTTTGCACACTGCACTATGGTGTGTGTATATATATACTGTGCATCTGCAGCTATGTACTGGCTACTGTATGACTTAAGCTAGCAACTAGTTTGAATTGGATAACTGACAGTGCATCCATTGAAGACACATCTCAATTTTCCTTACAATGAGTATCAATTTATATGATCCTTTCCTGGAACTTAACAATAAACGAACAGTTACATGTCAGTTAATTTCCAGGAAATTATTATGAAACTCTGGGATCTACATAATAAAGTGTTACCAAACACACTCATGAACAAACACACAGGCCAGTGCACTGAATCACACGAGCCCAAGACTATCAAAATTCAGTCACAGGTCACATGACCCTCTATGAAAGAAGCTGAGGGGATAAGTCGGCTGCTTTTTGGTAACCGAACACTCCACACACACACTGACAGTCCGCCGTGGCAAAATAAAAGCCCGGCTGTCCTCTCTGAATGGCTGAAGCCTTTATGTAACGGTGTCATTTGGTTCCTCACCACCGAGGCTCATTCACATTCATCGCCAGATCAACTGTAGCCACAAACACCCTCATCATCCCCAGCCCGGCACAGAGCGCGGACATTGCTACATGGAGGCCAGGGAGAATGAAAGAGATGAACGGATTTAATGGATGGATGTCATCTGCCGGAGACAGCGTGAATATGGGCATATGCTGGTCTTTGTGTATGTGTGGGTGGGTAGGCTGTAGGTGGGTGGGCTGACTGAGGGAGCATGTGTGTGTTTGTACTACAACTTTAATATCCTGCACCTCAAAACCCCTTTGGCACTGCAGTGAACCCCTTCCTGTCCTTTCACGAAATGGCCCTCTAGCGTGTGTAAATGTGTGTGTATGAGTCAATGCTAGCTTTGGCACCAGTGACAGTGCCACTAGTGGGTTACATAACGTACTAGTACACACACACACACACACACACACACACACACATAGGGAGGCAATAAACACCCAGCTTGAGGCTTGTGGAGCCTCCTCTTGTTCAGGGCCCAAACACAACCAGCCTGTTAATCCAGAAGGGAACGAGGGCCAGATAGGAAAATCACTGGGTGGACCTATTGTTAGTTCTTTCTTCCTCTCTCCCGATCTTCTCTCAACACCTCTCCCTCATTTCATTCAAGTCTGGGCTATGACCGCAGATGCAGGCACAAGGGCAGTTCTTACATCCCATCGGAGGTAAAGTCTTCTTCATCTTCACTTTTAATCCTCTCCTGTTTTAGTTCTTACTACTTGGCTAAAAATGCAAAGTAGCTGCTCATCCTTCAGAGTTTAAAATCAGTCTCCTCGTGTACATCTGTGCAAAAGTTTTCAAGGGCAGCCCTTTTCTTCCTTTGCCAGCACATGCTTTCCCTGTGTTCGCGGTATTTGGGAAAGCAATATGTGAGGTTTTTGGCGCGTGATGCTTTCAAGTACTGATAAGAGATGTTGGTTTGTGTCCCACGTGGAGTGCTACTGTAGTGTCACTGGTGACATATTGTAGATTAAATGCCTCTTGAAGGATGGCAGCGCTGCAATCTGCGCTGTCTCAAGGAGAAATGTCTTTTTTTCTAACAAACTGTTGTCGATGATGCAGTGGGGGAGAGGAGAGTCAGACACCTTGAGAGGATTTAGGAAGTACCTGATGTACCCTTTGTCTCTCTTTCTCTCTCTCTCTCTCTCTCTCTCTCTGTATCTTTGTTTTGGAAAGTGTGTCTGTTGGTTTTTGTGATTTAAGCGGGCATTTGATATGAATACACACCCACACGAGGGGGACATTTCAGATTAGCAGGACAGTGACAGTGTCCTGCTAATCCGTGTAACAGTGTAGAAGTGTTTCTATGAGTGTAGAGAGCTCGAACACAAAATTTCTGCAAGTCCCTCTAGTTCACATTCATTTACCAGTGTGTGTGAGTGTGTGTGTGTGTGTGTGTGTGCGCATGTTCTGTCAGTCTCTCTGCAGGTTAGATTTTCCCTCCAGCTCCTGTGTGTGTGTGCATGTGTATGCATGCATGTGCGTGTGTGCTGTCAGACTCCCCGCAGGTTTGTTTTGCCCTCCAGCTCTGCATGTCTCTGTGTGAAAATGTGTGTGTGTGAGTGTGAATGTGAATGTGTGTGCATCAGGTGGCTATGGGGGACAGATTAATAATAGATTTGACCTGAGTTAAGGGAGAGACAGAGACAGCAGTAAAAAAAAAAAAAAAAGTTGAGGCTATATTTAAAAACTGCAGAGTCACACAATGACTTTCTCTAAGAGAGGCCGGGGGTCAGGAGCAAAGGAATACACACTTTCTCTCTCACATGCTCACACACATATATAGAGCCTATTCTTGAGTCATTTGTGAATAAGCCTTAATTGCTACTTGTCTTTAGCACTGCATTTTCACAGTCTAATAACAATTATCTTCAGTGCTGCTGTAGCACAAAAGTGTGAACGCGGGGAAAAAGTGTCACACACTGTGGCTCCATATACATTTCTTTTATTTTGATCATCTTTTGGCCCTCAGGCCTTCTTCAAGATTGACCATCATTGTAGAAACAAAAGCACTGCTATAATATGGATGAGAGCACTCATACTGTACGTTATGTCTCTGTCTTGAGAATGACCACACCTCCCTTTGGGTGAAAACAAGCAGTGTAAAAGCAGCCAGTCAGTATGTGTGTCAGTGGTAAACACTTCATCACACATTAGTTAATGATGTTACTGAGCAAATGACGTGTGTGCTGATTGTGCCTGTAGAACAAAGTGAAGATGTAAAGTTTTAGTGATGGAGTAACTCAAGCTTTTACTGTGAAATATGGCCCTGCCATAAAACACCTGCTTTTAGAATGGAGTTAGGTTCAACAATACCAAAACAGCAGAATAAAACATCTTGCCAATATAAAAAGTGACAGATGGCAGAAATACATCACCTGAAGATTCAAGTGTTTATGTCAGGTTTGTCCGATTTGATAGAGGCAGACTTAAAGGACCCCTGTGTCTTTATTTTTTTCAGTGTAACACAATTGATCATGGATCTGCAAAGACAGCATAATAGCTCACCTGGCTGGCCACAGGATTTGGACACCTCAGAGCTTAAAAAAAGCAATATGGTTTTCTTATTTTATGCATTTAAACTGGTAACGGACTCAGAACTTGTATTTACTGCCAGTCAAATTAGAGTGGTTGTCTTCACTCAAAAAGGCGTGGCAACATGAAGCAGGAGCAAAGTACCCGGGCTGGTTGCTCTCATGGATGTACCTCACTCGACTTGAATCAAGAGACCCTCAACCAATCACAACTTTAAACAACCACTAACAGGTGCTTCAGCCAACCAGGTCATTTCAAACAAAATGACAAAAACCACTCCTCGCACATGGAAATTAAAGTTGTTGAGTTCTTGATTAAGTATGTTCAAAACTGTTAAAGATACATAAATCTACAATAGATATCCAACAGATATACAGAAAAAGTTAAACATCAGCTCTGGATGAACAACATAAACAAGTTTATCTGAATATCATTTAAAGAGGCACATTAGAGAAAACATGAACATTAATCTACATTTAATCCATGAGGTGACAACAGTGTTCCCTTCTGGAAAGCAAAAGCTCCTCTTGGAGTGAGTGATGCCTTCTCAATTCAATTCTTCTCAGTTCTCAATATCATAGAGAAGAACCAGGGTGATTGAACTCACCAAAACGTGCTTCTACTTAATAATTCATGTTTTTGCATCTAATAGTGCTTCTGTGTTCAGCAAAGTGAGTTTTCAGTGCTCTTCCAACATATGACTTATCAAAAGGGCAAGTGATAAGATAAATGACTGACCTAATGTGACATGAAATAATTCCTTTTATTGGGATCTCTTTACCACAAAAGCATAGTATAGCTCTCTATTAAATGCGTGACTGGAAGGTCTCTGGTTTGAATCCATGTGTATTAATGTATTAATTGCTGTTTCAGGTGAAAACATTAAAATATTTTCATCTCATTATCATCTCATCTTTGTTTATTTATTTATTCATTTATTTTTTGTCTGATCCACATTTCCATCATGTTTTATTGGTGTACATTGCACCTGTCCAGTTCAGTGCTTTCTCACATCAGTGTTTCCTTTCATTTGTTTTCTCTGTTCCCCACTTTCTCACACACCCTGAAAAAACAAAAATCAGTGAAACATGCGTGAACATGCACTAAATAGTTGTGAGCGTCATTCATCAAGAAAACCGGTTAATTTAAATGGCTCGCACTTCCTGGTAGCTCCCAACTTTGAATTGAAGTGAACGCTGTGAATTTCCAAATCCAGGTTATCTTTTAATACCAAGCTCAGTGGGTGAATAACCTTGCTGCAGTGGAAAAAAAGCTGCCTCCTGGTGAAGATGAAACTGAGGGGGGATTTAGTAAAACAAAGGCTTGCATTTACAGTAGTCTTTGACAGTAAGGCAATTTTTGCCTTTAGGTGATACTGAAAGATAAAAAATATGGTGATAGTGATGCAGGTCGGTTGCAATAAACAAGTGCCACGCCATTATCCTCAACTCGGTCTGCCCAGTGAGAGGCGGGACCTTGGCTCAACCAATCGTTTGATGAGTATTTTTGAATGAACATTGTTTTCTTTTCTCTCTCTTCTCTACTTTTTTTTTAACAAGGTTAATTTAATTTATGATTCATTTTACAGCACAGTGTTGTATAATGAGATGCTAGTTGAAGTTTTCTTTATGCTACTTAAAAAAACACACACACAAAAACCATATACAGCAAATAAGCGAATAAATAACACATAACAAAAATAAAACTATTTTTCCTGGTGGACTTTAGGAGTCGCACAGCCTGAGGAGGTACAATTTCTTTTGGAGGAATAAAGTATATTTAAGTTATATATTATATTTGTGTGGTGCCATTATATTGTGTTCTATCTTGTAAACAAAAAAATATTAAACACAAGAATGAAAGAACTGTAAGATACTATAAAGTCAATAATTAGAGCACACATTAGAAATGGTAAATTAAAGTGCCACCCCTGCATAAGTCTGTGCCCCACTTAGGTCTACCCCAGCCCAAAATGTCTGGACATGCCCCTGTTGCAGATTAAGTCTAATTTCCAGTGCTTCCTTTTAGTTCATAGGCACATGAAACACACAGATGGCTCAAAAATCCATCAGTTTCATGTGTTTACATTTTTTTTTATCAATCCCGTTCCATTTGCAGAAATAAAAACATAAATTACTTATAAATTACTTTTGTTAATTTTGTAATTAAATAAAAGTTAGGTCCTTGTTTTGTCAGTGATCTCCAAAAGTAGAAGCTTATGAGGACCTTATGAAAGCAGCAGCATGTAATACCCCCCGCCCTGAGGAAAACTCATGAAACCAACCATGCATGAAACACAAAACTGGAGTGGAAGGAAACAGAGGCGGGACGTCTCCGACTCCGCCCTGCAAAGAAAGAATCTTGCGGATGAAAGTCTCTAAGACGAGGAATTCGGTGTAGTTCGATTACCTGACTACCCGACGAGGAGCCTTAACCTTCTTCCCCTCTTCTTGTTGTGGATTAGAAAACAAAGCATCCCTATGAAAGACAAAACGACCACTTTGACGTGTAAGTAGGCTACATATTCATTTGACAGCACCACCGATGGGTTTTTTTTTCCATTCGGAAGAAATCTTTATGATATTCTTATAATGGAAACTGTGGATCGATAATAATTTTATTGTGGGATTTAATGGTATCTCTGCGTTTACCAGCCTGTTGTGATATTTATTGTTGTGTCTGAGTGAAGCTAAAGCTCCCAGCCCACTTTCTTTCTGTCTGGTTGGGAAGAAAGAGCTGGCAGACATACTTGGGGGGCGCTCCATTCACCCCATAATCCAGTGACCTGGATTTATTATGCTTCTCGTTATCTATGGAAATTCCTCGCTGGTAGATAGGGGGTCTGTTAAAAGTGCCAGAGAAAACCTGGCAACTCTCTTTTGCAACTTGTTGAACTCTGGAGCTGCAGGCAGCGACATGAGAACTCCTTCAGATCTGAAAGGTTTGTTTGTGTTCTGTGGAAACTCAATCTGATGTGGGGTTTTGGATAGGTAGCCTTGAATTATACATTGTTGTGTTTTTTACGCAAGATTGTCTAAATGGCTCCTAATTGTTTCTATTGTGCAGAAAAATACAGTTTTTGTTCCGCCTTTTTTATTTTTAAAAATCGAATTTGGAAACTTTGCTGAACCAAAAATACTTAGATTTGGATTTTCTTTTTTTACGCACGGCAATCATTATCTCTTTAAAATCGGCTTTCCCTTCATAAGTGATACCGTCTTACATACTTTCATTCCACTCAGGGGTGTAGATAAAAATTGAACCAGGTACCTTACATAATCACGCCTGGCTGAGCCCGTCTGCTCTGCTGTTTGTGTGCCAGCGCACGAAACGCAGCGCAAAGTGGCACTTTTCCACTTTATTTCACTCTGATCATGACTTTGAAGTGTTTTGGCTGCTTCCGAGAGGCTTAAAACAGATTGCGGGTTTGATCTAACTCTTTCTCTTTTTTTCGTTTGAGCTGGATGCATTCAGGAGTTTCTCTCAGTCTGTACTTTTCCACTAGCAGCGGCTTTTTCTTGGCACCGGGCCTCCCTCGGCTCAGGCTCTCCCCTCTCGTCTTTTGTATACCGAAGGGAACCTGCGTCACTCCCGGTCGTTTTAATTGAGAAGAAGCCAAACAGTGAAGCTGATAGGCCTTATTAAGAGGCAATCAGATTATTTGTACAGGACACCGTGGCAAAGGATTGGATGGGGAGCATGGATACAGTGTTACAAAAATAATCGGGAGCTTGAAGACTAAGAGTACTCTCTTGTATTGTTTCATATAATGTTTGTTTTACTTTTACAGTCTGCAATTTATTCTGTACTCCTGCAACATTTAGAGACACCACATGTTATTTAATGGACACATCTGGATGTCATTAGCCTATAGGATTTGTTTTTGCAGCTCTGTGTAGACTGAATTCTCTTTTCTTTTTCCTCTCCTTTTGTCTTGGTCACAGTTTCAGACCATGTGACGCAAAGTTTCTATGGTATTGCACAAACATATGTACAAATAGTACAACCCGGCCTTTCAGTGAGCGGTGGTGGTAAAGGATTTTTTCTTGATTTTTCCTATGTTTTTGACGCAAGCACACTTTGAGGTGCGGCTATGACACGCTGGGAGCGCAACGGCCTGTGATTGGTTGAAAACGGATCGCTCATCTTCCCATTTAGCAGGAAGAAATGTTTGCAGACGATCACGCCCACCAGGGGGTGTGGGTGCGAGTGTGGGGGGAGCTCCTCCTTCCTCCTCCTCCTCCTCCTCCTCCTCCTCTTGTTATAAAACTTGAGCCAAAAGCAAGAAAGTTATATTTTGGCTTTGGGCTGTTGATGAGTGCAGAGCCACATCATGACGATCAAAACAGAAACAGAGAAGCCTGTCATGACTTATTCGAAAACTAGGGGGCTAGTGGCCTTAGTCACCGGTATGGAATCACAGCTGGATATTTTAATCTGATTCTTCTTGACATGGATGCACATCTTTTTGCTTTTTTTATTTAAAGAAATCTAAACTTTTTTGCTTTTTTTGCCTTGTGTTGCAGCTTTCATGAAACAGAGGAGGATGGGGCTGAACGACTTCATTCAGCGGCTCGCCACAAACTCCTACGCCTGCAAGCAGTGAGTACCATCTGACTCATGTTATTGTTCTGCATTCACTGGAGGACAAAAACACTGGGAAACACAACCAGAAATGACAGTTATCTGTCCTCAGAAGAAACTTTGTAACTTAATTTGACTTCCAGATAAGCTGATTCACTTTTGATTCTTTGTTACTAGATGAACTAAGTTTGAACTCTGCTTTTTTTTTTTTTTTTACAGTCCTGAAGTTCAGTCCATTCTGAACTTGAGTCCACCTCAGGATGCTGAGCTCATGAACACAAACCCTTCTCCTCCTGTAAGTACATTTGCATTAAACCTCATTTGTTGACAGTGTGCACTGTTAAACTTAAATTAAACTTAATAACTTAAGTTGAACCAACAACTCTTCAGTCACACATTACAAAAACATTTGAGTTGCTTTTACTTTTTCAGTTTGACAAGTCAGGTCTTCATTTCATACATATAAAAGAAGGGTCTCAGAAGAATTTTAACTCACACAAAGCATGCTGGGAAGTATGCTACTATGTTGATCATGTTACTTTAGAAACTGTGTTTAATGAGTTGACTGAACGCTATACAGTGCATTCATTCAACTCATCATTTCAAGTCTAAAGACTTCAGGTTAGAAGAACTCATGTTTATAAGTTTTCTGAAAATAAATAAATGCTGCTGCTACCAGACATTTTAAGTTTATTTAACTTGAATAAATAAATCTTGTTTATTTATGTTAAGCTAATGAGAAAAGATTAGCTGATTCCATCAAATTCCTGTATGATTTTTTTATAGTATGTGCAGAGATACACACACATATCCTGTGTTTACATTTTGTGGTTGATATTATGACTTCAACGATCTCATCCTTTTCTCCCTCACCCCCTTCTCACAGCCCAGTCCATCCCAACAGATCAACCTCGGTCCATCTTCCAACCCCTCGGCCAAACCCAGCGACTTCCACTTTCTCAAGGTGATCGGCAAGGGCAGCTTTGGCAAAGTGCTGCTCGCACGACATCGCACAGATGACCAGTTTTACGCAGTCAAAGTCTTACAGAAGAAGGCCATCTTGAAGAAGAAGGAGGTAAATGCACACACTAAACACACAAAAGCACACACACAACAAAAGGTGTCACCTTGTCGACCTTTCTAATCCTTTTCTCCTTGTGTTCCTCAGGAGAAACACATCATGTCAGAGAGGAATGTGCTGCTAAAGAATGTCAAGCACCCGTTCTTGGTGGGCCTGCACTACTCTTTCCAAACGGCGGACAAGCTCTACTTCATCTTGGACTACATCAACGGGGGAGAGGTGAGTTACTGGCTGAACTGCCGCCAAGAAAAGATAAAGAGATGAAGCAGAGATGATAGAAGAGGAGGGAGAAGCTGGGCTATTTAAAGAAAGAGCTAAAGATGAATGAATAGGCCAGGAGGGAATTTTAAAGATGGATATAGTTTGAGAAGTTTTAGAGGAATAATAAAGCACCAGAATCCGAGATAAAGATGAGGCAGAAACACAGACAGACAGAGGGGATATCCTGTCATGAGAAGCAGAATAGAAGCTGCTGCTCTCCATCTTTTTTTCTGTCTTTCTTTCTCTAAAGGAAACACCTCTCAGGAAATCATGGGGTGGGTAAGGGCAGCGGGAGAGACTTTGGGGCCAAAATTAGCAGCGCCATTCAGACTCAGCGTGTGTCTAATCGAGCTAATTTCCTGTGATTGTTGGACGAGCAAAGACAGAGCTGATTAAATATGGGTCTTGTCAGGAAACAGGATGCATTTACTCTCCGTCTCCCCTTTCTCTTTTCTTCCCCTCTTTTTTCCCTTTATCCTCTGCGGCTCTCTCACTCCACCTTTGGCCCTCATTTCATCTGTCTTTCCCTTGTCAAACGTTTTAAGCTCTCGCCTTCCTGCCTCTTTATTTCCTCCCATCCGGTTTCCTTTCTGTCCCTGTATCCATCTTGTTTTACTCTTAGTCTTTTTCCTTCTAATTTCCCATCTCTGATCATTGCATTTTGTAGATAATCTTTAACATAACCATAAATTCTAGGTTGTTGCAATAACTTTTTTTCCTGTTTTCCCTGTCTTCCAGTTGTTCTACCACCTACAGAGAGAGCGCTGCTTCCTCGAGCCCAGAGCCAGGTTCTACGCAGCCGAGATTGCCAGCGCACTAGGCTACCTCCACTCACTCAACATCGTCTACAGAGACCTGAAGCCAGAGAACATCCTGCTGGACTCACAGGGACACATCATTCTCACAGATTTTGGCCTGTGCAAGGAGAACATTGAGCCCAACGGGACCACGTCGACCTTCTGCGGTACGCCAGAGGTAAGGACAAAATATCCCACGGTGATTCAGAACTCACTTTGACAGTGTTCTGTAATGTTCATTAATTTACCACTTCTCCCCGTCTTTCTCTCTCTACAGTATTTAGCTCCTGAGGTTCTACACAAGCAGCCATATGACAGGACGGTAGACTGGTGGTGTTTAGGAGCTGTTCTCTATGAGATGCTCTATGGCCTGGTGAGTAACATTCACTTTCAGTTTACATAATATTATAGCAAAGTTACACCCGCTTATCAATATATTCTTAAATGTTACTATAATATTGAAATGTACTGTACTGTACGCTAAGACTGGGTTGACCCAACAAAGATCAATTTAATCCAAGATTAGTTCTAATCAGAGTCTGGCAAAACTAGGTTTAAAATTAGTAAATGTCCAGATTTAAAATTAAGCAGAGCTCTATTGCACAATTAAAAACTTATCTCTGTTAATAAGTCCAAGTTTATAGATTAAATTAAATGGAGCTTAATCAATATGGAAATACTTGCAAATAATTTTTAAGCTAGTTTTAAAGTTTGGTGCAACATAGCTTTAGAATAATCAAGTCCCAGTTGTTATCTCATTTGTGTTCCAAATATTTGTACCTGAATTTATGCATGATTTAAAATGATATGATCAGTGTTCATCATGTGGATTTCTCGCTCCTTGATGTTGTTGCCAAGATGCTAATCAGTTCTTTTTGTCCCTCCCCAGCCTCCGTTCTACAGTCGTAACACAGCGGAGATGTATGACAACATCCTGAACAAGCCGCTGCAGCTGAAACCCAACATTTCCAACGCAGCCAGACACCTGCTGGAGGGCCTGCTACAGAAGGACCGAACCAAGAGGCTGGGCTGTACAGAGGATTTTGTAAGTGTTTGGTTATGATATGATTCGGTGTGTCTGTATATCTGTATGCATATTAACATATTATGTATGTTCAAGGACATTTTTTAATTATTCATCATTTGTGTCTCTTCACAGATTGAAATTAAGAACCACATATTCTTCTCCCCCATCAACTGGGATGAACTCAATGCCAAGAAGATCACCCCACCATTCAACCCCAACGTGGTATGTTCCTTTTTATGTAATTTTTATGATTTTCCACAGTATAGTGGGCAAAGTCCACAAACTCAGTGTTCACATTTACATAACTAGATCAAGAGGAACATCCTCAGCGTGAATTAAAACATGTCCAATTATAGCGAGGAATTTTGACCATTACAGCCTGACTAATCCCTACATATCTCCCTTCTCCTCCCCTCCCCCCCACCTCAGACGGGACCCAATGACCTTCGGCACTTTGATCCAGAGTTCACAGACGAGCCGGTGCCCAGCTCCATCGGCTGTTCCCCAGACAGCGCGCTCGTCACGGCCAGCATCAAAGAGGCTGCAGAGGCCTTTGTGGGCTTCTCCTACGCCCCATCTATGGACTCTTACCTATAGGATTTAAACACAGGCACTCAATATGGACACCGATTCAGACTTGAACTGTAGTCTGTCCATGGACTTGCATCTTGACCCCACCTTACATTTCCCATCAGGATGATGGATATTTCGGAAACCAACCCCTGCAATGACTCTGCATCTGCAAAGAATTTCTACATGTGTACTAAGTTGCCATAATCTGTCCAACTCTTGAATGCGTTTAAGAAGACTTGCTACAAGAGGATGTCTGCGATAGTTAAGTGACTCATTGGGGTTGAAATCCTCCATCTTACCCTGAGTTACCAACGCACAATATGTTCAACCTTCTACAACAGACACAAACACTCTGCAGCCTTCAGTCGCCCATCTCATTCCCGTTAGTGGAAGTCCTTTGCACATAGCTCAGGCAGCTTAAAAGCCCACGTCGACCCTGAAGCCAAAACCAACAAGCACACACACACCGAATTCCACCTTTTCTCAAAAGAGGAAGGCTGGACCGTACTGTACCAGCCCTGGCAAGGATTCCCATCTTCATCTATGTAGCAAAACATCTTCCCTCTTTTGAGATTCTGTCTAACTCCCCACGGGGACCTACAACCTGTTGAGTTTGAGTAGCTTGGAGGTGACATTCATTTTGGTGCTTTAGTTTCTTCTCATTTACATTTACATGAGTTTGAAAAGGGAGTCATTTGAAGCCGAATGTTACAGAGGGGGATGCTTTATGTGTTTTTTCTCTCAAATGTGCCTTTATTTTTTCTCTCCATCAGAGACACATCTTTTGGGTTTCGTCTGCGTCAACCCTAATGTCTCCACTCCTTCCACACCTGACTGCAGGTGGGAAGTTTTTTAAAGTCACCACGGAGGAACGATGTAGCTGTTATTTAATACACATGTTCTGTCTTTAACACGTGAGACGTAGGAACTCAAAGGATGTTTCATATCTTCATTTTGCACATAAAACAATAACGGTAATGCTGATCGAGAGAGAGAAAGAAAGCACGCTGCTGCTAGGTGAGAAAGAGAGTGACTATGTGTTTGAGAAGTGTATGTGTAGTTCTGCTTGCCAATCGTGTCCCCCTCATATAGTCTTCCATTCGCCTCACAATAATGTAACGGCGGCCTTCAGCCGAGCTCACGACATCGAAACTGAACATTCCATTTTAATATTGCTGTAATGCAGTTTGACGGTATTTAAGTTTGTTTGTATATTTGGAGTCATGTGTACTAGTTTTAATGTATATTGAACAAAAAATGACTAAAGGTATGCTTAAATATGTATATGTAACAATTCATGTTCAATGTACTGTAAATTGTAAAATTGTTTAAGATTTATGTGACCATGTTTGGTTTGCAATAAAAGTTTAACTTTATTACACCTTAAGAAAAATGTTTGATGAATGTCTTGATCGATCAATCAAGAAAATGATTGACAGATTAATCAGTAATGAAAATATCTTAATTTTATGGGTTTTCCTTTAGTCTGAAGTATACAGATCATTTTTACATCATCTTGTCTTGACTTTCCCAGCGAAAATCCAACTCTGTCTTTAGAAAATAAGCTAATCAAATATATAGAATAAAAAAATGACAAGAATGAAGATAAAATAGTCCTGGTTTTAAAGGGCTTGAGCTACTGACTGCTGCCACATGTCCCACATAAGTGAAGAGTGGACTTTACCCCCCGCTATGCGTCAGCAGCCTTACACAACAATGATGGTGACGTCCAAGTGTGTGTGTGTGTGTGTGTGTGTGTGTGTGGGTGTGTGTGTGTGTGTGTGTGTGAATAGATCTGTTTGCGGGAAATTATTGACCGATGAGGCCATTCCAGGTCAAACAGTATTAATGAACCCAATCCATCAGAGCAGCTTTACAATGCAATACAGGAGCATTGATATCTGAAGCAAAAGCTACAATTGCTTGAATGACAAAATACCTTTTTCACAGCTGCCATTTTACGTGAAATAGTATCAGTCATACTAATTAAGGTTCTGGGACGGAACTTCATATCTGAAGTCTTAAGATAGGAAGATCAAGTCTGAGGTAGGACTTTCCCTGATTTGGTATTACAGAACCAAATCCTAACTAACTTTAGGCATCCTATCTTATCTTACTTAATATAAACCACTTTGTATCTGTCAGGGTGTTTCTCATTTAAACATACTGAAACACACATAGAAACCTTTGATATATTTACTGTAATAAATCATAAAATGACCATGATATGTCATAAAGGAAATGGAATTTAAAATACTAACTACTTGCCACTCATGGTGTCCCCCTTTGAAATTCTTATTCTGGGCTGAAAAACTGTTTTTATCAGCCCGTCTCACATAAATTAGAGTTCAAATTAATGCTGAATGTTCTGAGATAGCCTTCTTCTGCATCCAGCGTCCAGTGTGTAAAAGCAATAAAAAGGCAGTCATGTGGATTATACAAGTTAGCTACACCACTGTTAGCTAATGCTACCATTAGATATTGTTAGTGAACACTAACATTAGCTACCACTAGCTAGGAAGTTAGCTACTACTACAGGTGGAAAAGTGAAAACTGGGACAGCTTAACAGTCATATCCTAAAGTTAAAACATTTTATTTAAGATTTTGTCAAGTTAGGATGCTTGAGTGATACACATTTCCAATCTTAAGTTAAGATAGCAGCATTGATTTAGGAACTGTTCATCAACAAAGATCCCCTCCTGCTTATTTTTAAATGGCTAACATACTCACTGTAACATTGTAAATGCAGGCTTGTTTCATCTGATTTTATAGAGAATCCAACCTGGTGGCAGGCATTAAGAACTAATACCAATAGCCAATCTTCGCGCAGATGGTCTCGTTAACTTATGTAGGTCATAAAGAGGCATCAGTATTAAACTGAGACTGTTTCATTACCAGTTTAAAAGTCCTTGTTCTAGCTTTAAGATAATATCTGAAAGCTAAAAAGTATCTATAATATTGGCCCTGTTCCATTCAGGTCAAACAGAGTCGGGCTGCTTGTACATGTTGGCTCACTGAAAGGCTCTACTACATTAAATGGAGCAGGACCCTAATTAGTATCTCTGGTAACACCTGCTTTTACCATACTATTTCATATCATTATGGCTGCTTTGAAAAAGGTCTATTCAAGTAGGAATAATATAAATAACGTTGTGTCCTCAATAAGATTACAGCAGGTTGGTATGTTGGTGAGGGAGAATGTCCTTCTACTGGAGTTCAAGGTTGTGTCCATGGTTAATTGAGTCTGCAGGGTGTCTTTAAGAAGGACACTAGATGTCTAACAGATCCAGGGGGTTATTGTCTGGGTGACCTCTGACCTCTAACTTCCTGGGAAGAGGGTAAAGCGAAAAAGGAATTTCTCCACAAAGATTTACATATTAAGAGGACTGTGGGAAAGATGTCCTGGTGGAAACCCATAAAGATTTTAACTCTCTGAACTCCAGCCAACAGTTTGATATTATTGGTCTGAAAAGTTGTTAGAAAAGTCAGTGAATCCAGACAAGGGTCTATCAACAGAGATATGAATAGGTAAAATGATATTTTTTGCAGTTACAACAGGAAATCAGTGTTCTTCAGAATTAGACAATCATGATGACATCTTTTGGAGCTGCTATTTATCTAAAATGATTATCAACACAAAGAAATTACAGACTCCTCAAATCACTATCTTCCACTGCATTCTTTGTGTCTATACACTGTGATTACTCACTACTGTCACAGAAGTTTTTACCAGCACCATCTTCCTCATTACTGTCAATTAGTCTGAGCTTTTGGAGAGGGTAAACAAAGTTATTTATTGCTGATTAACCCCCATAATTAAGGCATCAAAATTTAAAAAGAAAGCTGCTCCATGTGCAGAAAACGTGGTCACAGTGTGGAATATTTAGGATATTATCAGATTACTGTGTTATCATTATTAGCTTACATGTGCTTTTATAGTCACTGTCTTTTGTACAATTGTATCAGGCTGAACATGTGATCAGCTCAGCAGTCATAGTCCTGCACTGCCACCTGCTGGCCATGCCTCAAACTGATAAAGTAAACCATTTTCTCATTTCTTAAACTGTCTGAGTTTGCCAAAACTCATGGAACAAATATGAACTACAGACACTGTGCTTTGGTTTGTTAGTGTCCTGAACAATGTCTAATAGGGCATTGAAATATAGACATGTTAGGAATGGTAGATCTTTAGGGGCTGATATAAACAGACAAGAAAAAGTGGAGGCAGAAGAAGAAGAAGAGAAGCATGGAGTGGATTAATTTCATTACAGTAAGGCTTTTACTGTGACTGAGAATTAAAGTCTTTCATAAAGAACTGACATTACTGCCATTTTATCATTCTTTATGACGGTCTTTATGATTTTTATGAGGGTAGTAAGAATAATGGTTACTTCTTTCACTTTATTAATGCAGAGCTTCGGAGGTCTGCACAGTACACTACATTATGATTACTGATTTTCTTTAATGAGTTATTATACAGAAAATCCTCAACCGTGTCTGCCATTAATACAAGAAAACCTATTTGTTTAATTTATAGCTGATGTTCGACATTAAGTTGGGGAACAATGGGCCTCATTCACCAAACTTCTTAAACTTCTAAGAGCTCATCATCTTCTATAAGAGGAAAGTCTGGGATGAAAATGAGGACCCAGATGACTTTGACAATATAACATGGTCATTATTGATATTGGCAATTTGATCGTTAATGACAGTGCTGACAATAATGATGACAACAATAAAGATCATTAAACTGATGTTGTGGGTGAGATTGGATTGAAAGTTAGGCAGCATGTTGAAGAATTAGCAGAGGACCCTCTGCCTGGAAAGTGCAGCAGGAGGTCTAGAGACGAAGGCAATGATGATGAGGAGAATCGAAGGAACAGACATTTCTGGTGGTGGGATGAGTTGTCCACCAGTGGCTCTGAAGAGGAGTCCCTGCCTGCCCAGAAACTCCAGCAAGAGGGGAAGGGATGAGGATGACAAAGATGAAAGAAGTGAATTCAGACAGTGAAATGTCGATAGTGACAGACACTGACAGACTTTTAAAAAAAGATTATAAACTTTTGAAAGTGAAGATATAACTTTATTTGTTGAGTTTGACAGTATTAAAAGCCAAGGTGTGGGAGCATTTTTATAAAATACTCAGATAGCACTTTGTCTTCAGAGGCATGTAAGAAAAATAAATTGAGTTTCATAAGGCATAGAGTCTGGGGTCATATTAATGTTTGTTGATGCATTTTATATGTGATCTGACAGTTGGCACTTATGTAATTTCTTCCCATATATTTAGTGTTATTTCTAATTCTTATGAGTAACCTGTCATTTATTTAGGACTGACATAATCTTGCTGTATATTGCTGTGCTCCACAGACAGGACTGTCCTTTTTCATACCTCAGTCCTCTACAGAATTGAGTCCAACCAGCAGTTTGAGTATATAAATATATGGAGCTGCTACCTCTAGCACCAGAGCCTAATGATGGCAGTGTTGGTTGCTATCATTATATTGTGACATTTGCCTTTATGGTTTTTGGAGTCTGACACTCCAGCACTCTGACATTTTCTGGAAGAATCATTGGACTATAGAACAGGCAGAAGGAAAAAAAACATGATTTTTCTGCTCCTGATTCAGTGCTGCAGAAATGCAATCAGTTTCTCAGGCTCAGGGTTTACCTTATCCCCATACCCCTCTCTTTTCTTTTCTTTTCTTTGATCTGGTTGATTTGCCTTTTAGTTTTTGTATGAAAAAAAAATATGTGGCCATTGTCAAAGGTTCCACTTTTGTTTAGGGAAATACATAAATCTTTCTTTATAGGCTACTTTTCAAAATCTCAAAAACAGTTACACAATATGAGGATCTATATAAAACACAAAAAAAAATACATTTGAATGAAACATTATATATGATAATGGAAGTGTCTCTAGTGTGACTACAGTTAATTATAGCAACATACTAGGTCCTATAGTAAGTGAATATTAAGCTACTACAAGGAGTTTTTAACTTGTTATGAAACTAAATTTAATACTGAGGCCTCTATATGTGTTAACAAGACCATCTGCAAGAGGATTGGTTGTTTCTGTACAGTTGTTCTTGCCACCGAGTCAGATTCTCCTTGATTCTCCTTGCATTAGCCAGTTAAAAGAGAGCAGCAGGAGATTTTTATTTGGATGATTTTCTTTCTTCTTTTTTATTTTGTGGTTATACAGATGGAAACACACACACACACACACACACACACACACACACACACACACACACACACAGGAACACACAGGAGCCTCCAGGATCAGCACAATATGAAGGTTCCTTGCAGCCTAAAAGAAATAGGTGGAGTCAGGTTCCTTGGTTGAATAGTGCTACACCACTTCCACATGGTGGCACTGTTTTTATTCCCGTCATCCTAAAAGCCTGACGTTGAATGGCAATGACAGTACAATTTAATTATCACTTAATCACACCATTAACATTTGAAACATTGAACTATCACAGCCCATTCTGCTCGAGACCGTTATATATGGGATAATGTAGAGAGAGCAGGTCGTCCTTCAGGATGATTCAGCTCCTGCACCACCCTGTCAGTTGCTCACTGTTCATTATCCCGCTTATTACATGGTTACTTGCCAAAAAACAGACAGAAAATATTAATTTAAAAAATATTTTATTGCTCCTTCAGAGTTTATGATCAGAGCTGCATCGATAACAACAGTCTGTTATATATAGCAACAGCCTGTTTTACATACCAATGGTCTGTTATACAAAAATAAGACATTAGAGCACTACCGCAGGTCCTCCATCCCAACAGCCACCAGACTCCCATGAATTAGCACTATTATGTGTCTGTTACATCACTCATCACTCACATCAACATAAAGCTTATTTGCATTATATTGCATAATATATCCTGATATATGTTTATATATACATACTGTTAATACTTTATTTCTAATGTGCAATCACCATTATCATATGCTGTATACTGCATAATTATATGTTCCACTGTTAAATAATTCTGTGAAATAGTAACTTTAAACTGTGACTGAAATTTTTGCTGCTTGTATTCTGTGCATTTCAATCTTTGTTTGTCTGTTGTGCAATTAGCCTTTAAGGGGGAATATTTGCTAATATAATGCGACACACCGTGTGTGTATTATAGCGTGTGCAATTATCCTGCACAATGATCTATGCACCCATATTAAGTTCATATATCCATATATGTGCATTTCTGAATTAGTGAAAGGTGTATATAGTGTGTAAAATCTTATTTTATTAAAGGGACTTCTCTCACAGCATCCTAAGGAAATCCTGATGATGACTTTGCAACTATTTTTTTTCTCTAAGCCACCCTTAGATGAAGATTTAAGGGAAACCTAAGCCTAAGTGGTTTCATGCAACTGTGCACAGGCGTATTGCGGTATTGTTTAAAGCTTGACTTGTGAAACAGAAAAATAAAAAACACCAAGTGTTTCTCACCATTGAATGAAATGATGATTTTGTCTTTACGTGGATTGGGGAATATCTATTCATTAAATGTGCAACTGTTTAACTGCCATTTAGATGCAATTAAGTCATATCTCGATGACGTTTCAGGAAAATGCTTGTTGACTGGCCTTTCCCTTTGTGGCCTGTTATGATGACTATCAGGCCAGTACATTTGCATCCTCAGCAGACTCATTTAGTTGTTTGGTGTCTTCTCATTAGGTATATAAGTGTCCAATTTTGATGAAACTGTGCAATCATGTTTATTGAAGCGGTAACTGTAGTTTACTTTAAGGTATTTAACTGTTGGGATAATGTGCACAAAAATCACCTCCTTATCACCTCACCTCCTGACTTACACCTCCCACACACTGAGTAACAGCAGTTATGACATGTTGATTTCCCAAGGAATTTTACCTGACACTTGGCGTGGGCTTGTATGTGATGTTGTGAGAATGAAAGAAAGAGATAAAAGAGGGTGTGTCTATCTATGAATGGTCCTGTACAAGTGTACAGGCAAAGCAGTAGGCCTACATCTGTGTTTGTTTGCATACACAAGGCCATATGCATGTGTGCATTTCAACACGGTTATTAAGAATCTAGATTAAAAAAAAATAGATCAGTCTATAAAATCTGATGCATTGTTACAGATTAAACTACAGAATAGTATATAAAGAAGTTAGAATTAGCTTCAGCTCCAACAACTACACTGTAAAAAATAAACTATTTTAACTTTGAAAGGGGGCTTTAAAACTTTAAGTTGACTGAATTTGAAAAGGCACGTTAAGGTGATATCTGTAATTATTCAAAACTGATGAACTTTTCTAGTAAAATAAATTTTATATCAATTAAGTTGCACTTGAGCAACGTGCTCAATAAGCTTAAGGTGTTAATACGACTGCAAGGAGTTTTTTAAGTGGTCATGAAACCATCTAATTTTAATACTGGTGCCTCTATATGACCGGCATAAGCACATGAGACCATCCGCAAAAAGACTGGCTATTTCTACATGGTTATTCTTAATGGCTGCCAACAGGTTGGATTCTACTTTAAATCTTTTTCACATTTTCCCTGTTAAATATTATTATATTTTGTGATTATAACAGTGGGGACAGTACTGCTTTGTCCACAGGGGCATCCAAAATCAACAAAATATGAAAATTCTTTAAGTAATTAAGTAATAAATGTATGAATCAGCAGTCTAATTATATAATATAAAATAATTTTGTTAGGGTCATTCTGCTACATAATGACTAACATTTATATTTATACTAATGAATATAATTTACTTGAGTAAACTTTTAAATGAAGGACTTTTACTTGTAATGCAGTATTTTTTACACTTCCATACTTCTGCTAATAAGAGCTCTGAATACTTCTTCCACCACTGCCTTCTTCAAATAAAAACAAACCCAATTCTGTTTTTATTTGCACAAACCAACATTATGCAAGTTTGACCTCTAGACTATCAATAGGTGTGTCTGCTGATTGTGCAAATATTTTTTCTGCTGTGCGAGTAAAAGTTCCTCTCTTTAATAAAACAGTGCCATTGGCTGTTTGTTTGAAGAATCAAGCAGATGACTGTCTTGAATTAAGAGAAAGAAGCCCTGCAAACACAAAGTTTATTTAACTATGTGCCATGTGATCAGGTTTTTGGTCTTTGAAATTGTGAAACTGCATTCCAACATGGTGTTTAAGCCCCAGAATTAAACCTTGATGAGAAATCTGTGACTTTACAAATGGAGATTAGGCAAGGTGTATTGCCAAATGAGAATATAATAGTAGGGGAGAGCTGGGATTGAATTGAATTGAATTGTTTATTGATCCAACAATCAGCTATCTCGTACATAGACGAGTGCTGTTCTTCCTGTGGTCAGAATCACAGATTACATATCCATTTTTAGACATACAAGCATGCATTCATACAGCATACAACACAAACAAAACATCCAATAGAAGAGGAAATGAAAAATCATTACTTGATTTAAGTTGGTTATATTCTGATCAACTCATGATCTAAGAACCCTTATGTACTTATAGGGTCAAAAGAAAAGGTATATAAATATAAAAATTCATGTAACACCTTTTGTAAATAAATACACTTTCAATTTAATTTTAAAGGCCATCTTACTAGTTTCATTAACCAAAAATCTAGGTAAAGAGTTCCATGCTACCATGGCTCTGTAGTGCAGTGTTCTCTGACCAGCTCCTGTTCTATAAGCAGGCAGGAGAAATCTCTTTTCTGATGACTGACACGTAAAGTATTCGTGTCCATCCTGAGAAAACTTCAAATTCTTAAATAAACTAACAGGACTCTTTGTTGTTATGATATTTCTAACAAAACTGACAAGAGAATAGTGTAACCTACTTTTAACTGGTAACCAATTTAACTTATTAAGCATCTCATAAACTCTAGTTCTGTGTGAGCAGTTAAGCACTATACGGGCAGCTTTGTTTTGAGCTACCTGTAGCCGATTAAGATTATATTCTGATGTGTTGGACCATGTGACTGTACAGTAATCAAGCTGAGATAGGACTAAGGCTTGCATTAATTGTTTAAGCAAGTGTCCTGGTAAATATGTCCTACAATATCTAATTGCAGCCATCCCTCTACCCATTTTCTTCAACATTTCATCAGTCTGGCTTGTCCAGGACATTCGGCTGTCAATCAGTACACCAAGTAACTTAACTTCTGTGACCTGTTCTATTTCTTTATCATCTAGTTTTAACTGCAGTTTTGGCTCCACTCTCCCTCCCCTTTTAGAGCATAATACAATACATTTTGTTTTTTCTATGTTAAGTACCAATTTATTTATGTTAACCCATTTCCTAATCAGCACTAGCTCTTCATTTAGAATCTCTTCAAGCTCTCCTGATGTAAACGCTGCTGAATGAATGGTCGAGTCATCTGCGTACATAGCAATGGAAGCATGGTTTAAAATTAAAGGTAAATCATTTGTAAATATTGAAAATAAAAGTGGCCCCAAACAACTCCCTTGCGGCACTCCACAGCTCATAACCCTCATTTCTGAAAATCCTCCATTAAAGTATACACAGTATATTCTATTGGTAAGGTAACTATTGATCCAAGCAACAGAACCCCTATCAAAACCATAACAGTGCAATTTATTAACTAATAATCTATGGTCAAGAATATCAAAAGCAGCACTGAAATCTAATAAAACAGAACCCACTATCTTTCCTGCATTTATTTCTTTCAGCCATTCGTCAGTCATTTGGGTTAGCGCTGTAGCTGTGGAGTGTCCCTTTCTGTAGGCATGTTGATGAGCTGTGT
>JAJHUR010138841.1:0-18846 GCA_027495735.1 Lutjanus campechanus
CAGCGTGCAGCGTGAACCAGCCGTAAGGGCACGGACTGTTTTTCACACATTGGGAGTGAGAACGCGCTGACATACAAGTTGTTGAACGGATGCAAAAAAAAGTCAATAATAAGAAATTTAATACCCAGTTTTCAACATTATGATCACCTGTAACAATTAAGAGCTGTATGTTCCTTATGACTGAACCAACTGGATGGTGAAATGTAACGGATAGAAACGTGCATTATGATTGTTTTAAAGTAGGCTACTTCTTGAGTTTCAGTGAGGATGGCTGAGTGTGAGCAATAATAAATGGATACAATCTGCCCAGCAACCCCTGATTTAAAAACTAGTGCATGGAAGCATTTTGGCTCCTACAAAAAGGGACCTGGACAAGAATCACACTGTATGCAAGTTGTGTGTAACTAAGCTAATTGCGGATCATTATAAATAACCTATTTCTTAGCAAGTAGTCACACCGTGACAAAAAATAAATCATGTAGAACTCAAACATTTTGATGCATCAAGTCCTCTGAATCAAATCGAATCATGTGGTGCCGAGAGATCCAGAGAAACCTTCTAAAAACTCACTGCAGCCTGCAGTCTTACCTCCTGCTGTTCTCTGGAAGAAGGAAAATCGAGAGAATGACACACAGACCAAAACAACAAACAACCAAACAACAATGCCTTCACGTTACCTGGCATGCTGACCCAGTTTGCTTGCGGCAGGGGGTGAGGAACCGGCAGGGGAAGAGTCGGTGACAGTGTTTGAGGAGGGCAGAACTGTGGCGGCTCCCTGGGCAGCTGCGGAGGTGGCGGTGGTGGAGGTGGAGGAGGAGGAGGAAGAGTAGGGTATCCTGCTGGGTGACAGTTGAGCGGCTCCATCTCTACTGTTCGCAGACACTGCTCCCTCAGCCTCTCCTCATGGCGGCGCTTCAGCCGGCGCTGCAGGAAGCTGCAGAAGCAGCAGAGCATGACGATGATGGCCCAGACCAACCAGAAGCCGGCGAAACAGGCCAGGAAGGTGTAGGTGCCCTGCGACATCACCATGGCAGTGACGGGATGGACTGAGAGTTCCCCCCAGGAAGGAAGGAAGGCAGGAAGAGGAGATTTCACGGCGACGAGCAGGCGTCCCGTACGTGTCCTCTGAACGCCGTCAAGCTTGGTGAGCAGGCGATTTGTTTCTCCAGGATCAATACGACAAACAAAATTGCCAATCAAAGTGTTGACAATGCTAAGCTGTACACTGTAATCCAACGTGGGAACAGTTCACACACTTTTGACTTAAATTTAAGTAATTTAAAGTAACAACATCCTTCAAAATTATCACAAAAATCTCTCAAAAATCTGATGATAAAACTAGATCTGAAAAAAGTTATAACTGTGCTCAGTAGCAGTTGTGTTTCAAGATGGCAGCTCTACTTCACAGGATTTAAACAGACACTAAAATGGCTTCTGCTTTCTTGTTGAAAGTGAAAAAAAAAATGTATCCAAGATGCTTAGAATGTCCTGAAGAAGTTAAAACTGCCAATAATTTCAATTAAAACTGTCCACACTGATAGTTGTTCAGGAAATCCAGTAAAATTCAGTTGAATTTGCATCTCCTCTGCAAAATAACTCTCACATGTCTGATGTTTTTCTGTTCTGCAGTCACAGTCCTTGATTGTCCTTATGAAGGTCTGTCCGTCACATCCTCAATAAAATGTGTAATCGCGTATGTTAACATTCTTATGAATAAAAAAATGTAATTAAAATATTTTTCCTTGAAGAAGGTGCACGAAGGTCCTGAATGCAGTGATGAGGTTATCGCCTTGGAAACAGCAGCAGCAGCAGCTCATTAGTCTCACCATAACAGTTTCTGTCCTCTTGGTTTAGAGATAACTGAATGTAAATCACATGATGTTGCACACTTGAGGCGTGACAGCAGAAACTCAGCATATGATTTTTGTCCAAATTGCATGTTTGGAAAGATGAAACACCACTAAATTCACTAAAACATCAACAAATTCTTGTGCTTTTTTTTGTTGTTGAAACATTGAAGGTAAATTTATTTAAATAAAAAGCAGAGTCTACATATACTTCACATTTACTTGAAATAAGTTAATTGGATCAGAAAACTCAAGTTAACCTGCAGGAAATCTAATCTTATCTGTTCACACATATCCGTCCAGATGTTTTAGAGATCAGCTTCTCTGCAGCGCTCCTCATTTACATGGAAATGTGTGTGAATCTCAGGATAAACACACACTGACAGACACACACTGCTGCTCCACAAGACTACAGATGAACTCTGCACCTTCGCAGGTGTTTCAGCAGCAGAAAACATCGATTTAAATTCACCAAAAGGCTCCACCAGACTCCTTAAAATAATCCACCCACTCAGTTTTCTTGAAAGGCTGTCACGGATGAAAACTTCTCCATCTTTTCTGATGGAAAATAAAGTTGCAAGGGCGTCAGTGCCATTTTGAGGCAGAATCTCAAGTATAATTGGGAAGAGAGAAGAAAAAGGCCTGTAAGTCAGAGGGACTGAGGAGACGTCCAATCATGAGCGTCAAAAACCCCAGAGGTGACGGTGTGAATCCCTGTCGGACGGTTTGTCCACGTGAAGTCGAGCTGGTCCCTTCGGGCCTGTGGGGGACCGGAGTCGGGGGGGCCGTCTGCACCGCCGGGATGCCGAATTCCTCCCTCTCAGATCCCAGCGGGACTCCTCGGCCTCACGCTGCTCTACAAAGACACACGGGAGGGGGAGGACGAGACCATCATCAGCGATTATCAGAGGACAAATTCAGACAATATTTTCAACACAGTGAGAACTCAGAGCAGTGAAAACAGAGCAGAGGCCGTGTGCTTCTAAATCTCAGCTGTTCAGGCAGGATTATGACGCCGACCTCGGGGGGTGAGTATCAGTTTCACACTTCAGAGAGCAGCTCACAGAGAAAATAATCACAGCGATGTAGTGAAAGAGACTGAAAATGTCACTGGAAACATTAACACAGGCCACATGATTCCTCATTTTTGTAAAAAAGTTTACTTCAACATTATGCACTGCTCAAGTTAATGAGGGTTCACACTCCAGACAAATAGACAGCAGCATATCAGCAGAGTAAACATTAACTGTTGGTAACTGTAGCTGCCCTTAGCTAGCTAGCAAAGGCTACATCCAGCCTACTTCGTTTTTGTTTCAAAACAGTGTTTGAAAATGATCTGTCCAGATGGATGTCACCCTTTCAGAAATAATCTCCACCCACACTAACATGCCCGAAAACGCATATCACATGACCCTTCACGTACACTGAGCATGCACGTGCTGGCGTAAACAGGAAGCAGTCGCATACCAGCGTAATGGGACAAAAAGCGTCACAGTTTGGTTAGATTTAGGAACAAAAACTACATGAGTAGGTTAACGAAAAAAATAATGGTTTGTAGTTAAAATCGACCATTTCACAACATTAGAAAGGCCAATCAGAGCAGACAGTAAAGTCCAGTTTGGGGTAATCAAGGCACAGATTGTCTCCGAAAGGCAGGTGAAGACGAGTTACAAACCCGACATCCAAACATTTAAACAAGCATTAAAACTGAAGCGATCATGCAGCAGCCAGCGTCTCAGTGTCTGTAAAGCTGCAGTGTGACGAAGATGAAGGAATAACACATCATGACCGAAAAGACCCAATCAGAAAGCGCACGTGGGTGTCTGCACCATCGTTTCCGAAACACAACCCTGGACTTTTAAAACTGAAACGGGGTCAGCAGCATTTTCAAACGTTTTAGGTGTCCTAAAACACTGGGTGTCGTGTGAATGTAACCTCAGTTGGCTGTGGAGCTGGAGAGATTACAGACATGGGCTAAATAAAAATAATCTATTTGATATATTTGGGGATAAAAAAAAGCAGGATCATTTCAACCCAAACCCACAATCTTTACACAGTGAAGAATCAACACGTACAAATCTCACGAGAGTTTCACGACGACGACACAGAGTGACAGAAAACTTGCCTGTCGTTCAGATTGAACACTTTAAACTTTAAATTTTATTTCTCAGTACAGGATGAGACTGTATAATAGGCGACGGGTGGCAACCCTAGCTCCCAGTGAACACGGCTGGGATGGAACAATATACCCCCCCAAGTCTGAAGGGAGGCTACTGGATTCAGTTGTACAGAGAAGACAGACAAAAGGAAGTGTTTCTAAACTGCAGTATTACTACTTTCTGTTCAGTAAATGAAGTGTATACCTCGTCCACCCGTGCATTTTTTGCTCCAGCTGTTCTTTAACACTAATACATCCAACAATGACTGATGCTGTTTCGTCCTACTGCTTCTGATAAACGTGTGTGTTTTCCTAAAAAGCTTTAACTGGATAAATGGAAACAGTATGTGGCCTCCAAATGGTGGAAAACCAGAATACATGAATAATACCGTGTTAAAACCCCAGCAGAATAATCACACAAAAACAGCTTTTCCCTTAATTTGCTCCAGTCTCTGCAGGATTTCTGCATCTCAATTAGCAGCTGATGCCTGCAAAATTTTAGCCGGACTGAAACTGAGTTTGCAAAATGATTGTGTTAATTCCTCACTGCAGTGACAAGAACAAGGAAACATGTAATTTCATAGGACGGTGCAGACACTCCTCTGGAAATTAAGATGTTTTGTTGGTTTGAAGTTCCAGTAAAATCAGACCAGAGTGAACACTAAAGGACAAAAGGTCCTGCAGGTCCTCATGTCAACGACCCCAAACAGACGGGCATTAATTAGACTGAGACCTCCATCTGGTGATCTGACACCCAGAGAGTCTTCTGCTGGCTGATAATTACAGACTGAATTGTATAACAGTCTGTCTGATGGTGAAGATGTTAACAATAGAAAGCTTCAGTGTAGAAATATTTACACTGGTGCACCAAATTTCATGAAAAATAAGTTAAAATTTAGTTTGAACCAAAGTGAAGAGCGACTCTTTGAAGCTGTGCAGTCGTGCTTTCAGCTACGTGCTAACTAATGCTAACCTGTTAATGTTAACAGAGTTTGTTAAGTTTAACAATAATGTTGGAAATCAATCTTTTGTTTAAAGGACCAGTGTGTGGGATTTAGTACCATCTAGTGGTGAGCTTGCAGATTGCAAACATCTTGTCTCACTCTTCCAAATGGGAAGGTGGCTGCAAAACTTGACCACAACATAAAAGACCCAATCAAGAGCCAGGGTTTGGTTTGACCCTTCTGGGCTACTGTCTTTCTTCATCAGCACTAGGGTCGGGTACCTACTGGACCGAATCACAATGCAGATTACGGTGCCTCATTTCAGTGCCACACGCCCAGAACTCTCAATTGAAGTAGTCGCCCTCTTGTCTGGATGAATGTGTCAGAAACACTAACTCGCCACGGCTCTGGCAGCAGGTAGCCTTCAGCTTTCTTGTAGCTACTGTGAACACGGTTAAAATACCGAATGAAATGGTCTGAAGTGCAGCTGCATTTCATTCCAACACCAGGCAGTTTCAAATCATGTTTAAAAACAATTGTGTTTAAAAGGGGGGAAGCATTCAGAGATGACTGATGATGATGGCAGCAGCTTATCCTCAGGGTAGCAAATATGATCATATTTCTGCAAAAGAACTGCTGAAGTTTAAGTTGTTGTAGTTCAGTTAGATAGTATCTGTTCAGGCACCCTTTTAGGCACTGGTAGTGTTTTAATGGTATCAGATAAAACCCCACTCGAGTTTTCGATTATTTCACTTGCGTTTCTATTTTCACAGCCACATGTGTGGAGGAGGCTTGTTGGTACTCTCGTCAAAGAACGAACGGAGATCATTTAATTGATCGCTAATGGCGTCATTATCTTGGTCATGCTAAAACCAGCTGCCACGTACACTTGGGCGGCCGATAATATATGCCGAAGTGAAATCTGTGCGTGGGAAATGCACAAAAAATGAATTCAGTTTACCTCACACATAAACAAGCAACTCTGTCTCTCTCAAACACACACGCACACACATTGCAAAGATGCATCACACATGTGCCGCAGCGATCATTTCATTCATCGCACAGCCCTGGTTCCTCCATAATGTAGCCCAGAATTGTACTGCACAAATTATATTCTTTGCAAGCTGTTGTAGGGCACGTTAAATGAGATTCAGCCCACTGGCCTTGAGTTTGACACATGAGGCTTAAATGAATAACTGAATTTATCATGAATATACTCGTATTGTATTTGTACTTTTTTATTCATAAGTCTGAAACTCTAATAGAGGTCGATGTCGTGTTGCTGGTGTGGTGTTGGAGGTGTGGCACTTGGATTCTGACTCATCATCCAGTTGATTTAAACCCTGTTAAACAAATTATCAACTGCCAGTTTGCACAACTGGTGTAAGTTGACCATGCTGTACGCCTCATGTCTTTGTCCACTGTCTGATGGACACACAGGCATGTTGAAAAGTTAGTCTGTTTGCACAGTTAAAGGTTTTAAATGTATTGGTGTGCTCCAGTCTCTTTTGTTCCTTGAAGACTTTTAATTTTAAAGGGATAGTTCACCCAAAAACGAAAATTCAGTCATTATTTACTCAGCCTCATGCCTTAATTTTTTAAAGGGATAGTTCACCCAAAAATGAAATGGTGACTATCCCTTTAAAGATCACCTGCTCATCTCTGCATCACCTTTGGGAACCACCCCTCAGTAAGTCTCTGTTACCAGTCAAGGCTCTCCTTTCTTCAGCGGCAGCAAAATGACAAAAGGAGGAATTGTGTTTTTTTTAGAAAACGTTGATGAGATTATGAATGTAATATATCTTCCGCTCTGTCTGAACAGCTCCTGAGGGAATCACTGTCACTTTGAAATGCTCTTAACAGTCGTGACTCATCCCATCAGCTGAAACATCTCGCGCTGTCGCCACCGAAAACACTTCCAGCGTCTCTGAAATATCTGTCCGCCGAGAGAGGCGGCACCTGCTCTGTCTCAGGACCGAAACGCACCAACGGACGAGTTATGAGGACTGTGTTTTTCTTCTTAATTGGGTACAGTATCATATTTATAGCACGAGCGGAGCCTCGGTGTCCACGTCATGTTTTTCATCCTCCACCTCCACATCACCTTTGAGAATCTCAACCCTGTGTCTGCTGTAATTTGAAATTGTTCAGCAGAGGTGATTCATCAGCGGCGGTCCTTTGTGAGGTCGCACGGCCGCTGATATTTCAATCTGTGTGCGCCAACGTGGAACAGAGCCTTTGTTTACCCTCCCCACGCTTCCTGCCTGTCCAATCCAGTCATCACAGAGGACCGTTCAGCGATACTCAGACCTCAACCTCCCACACCCACACGTGTACAGTACACACTCGCACTATTAATATCCCTCCTTTTGTCTTTTATCTCTCGCTCGTATGAGCCACAATCTCAAAATATAAAAGCAGCAATAGTGGAGGATGTTACATGAGTAAACAGTTAAAGGGACAGTTCGCCTCCAAATCAAGAATGCATATTCTCTTCATATCCTGTGGCCTGTTGTGCAGTTTTTGGAGATATCGAATGTGGAGATGTCTGCTTTCTCTCCAACAAAAATTGGAACTAAATGGCACTCGACTAGTGGTGCTCAAAGCACCTAAAAATTACATACTTCTTCCAGAAATCATGACCTGGTTTCCAGCAGGAAAGAAAGTCGTTCTGGTAGATTCTAAAGTAGTTCCAATAGATTATATTGCAGAAAGAAAGTAGATCCTACACGAGACGGCTCACAACAACGTGCGTGGTTATTTGCCTTCTCTCCAGTATAATGGCTTGGCTTGTGGGGCTTCCTCTGCGCTCTTTCAGGGGCAAAAAATAAATGAATGATAGAGAACTGATAAATAGAAGTTTGTGCCAGAGATTCTTGCAAGTTCATGCTAGAGGCACAACTTATTCTGTATTTCATGAGGATTAAAAAAAAAGTCAAATTAAAAGTATTGAAAATAAAAATGCTGTTGCACTGTACTTGCATGAATCTTACTTATTGAACTCTTTGAGTCTCTGAAACTTAAATTGTTTGGTATCAACATCCTCCCTGCTTTTGAGGTCTCAAGGTTGGCAAGTGCAATCATGTATCCTGTATGTAAGCATGTGGGATCTACAAAAGTGTATCCATTATAGCGCCTTGTGCTTCTATCATGGATAAGCAGGTTATGTGGTTAGAGAGTTTCTTTTCTGTCTGTCTTCATGATCATGAGTCTGCACGGGGTCTTTTATTTTGAAAATGAACCGGACTCTCCCTGCCTTTTCTGTGTCTGACTTCCTGCTCGTTCAATCTGCTCTGTGCTAATTGACCCGTTATCTGTCAAAAATAGACTCGGCACATATTTTAAGTGGAGCGGAGCAGAGAGCCGCTTCTGGGACACGTCAAGGTGCTGCTAAGTGGAATCGCAAGCATTGTGTAGAATGGCTGCAATCAGCTCAGGCTGACGTGGCGCAGCTGTAATGCTACGCAGCCACACCTGTTTGGAATTTAGCCGTTATAACCTCAGTGCATGGGGCGTACAGCTACCTGGCTGTCATAATGGTGCACAAAAACCTGAACTAAAGACATCCAGTGGGCTGTATTGGACCCGTTGGCACTGACATTTGGTATGTTTGACAGCCTAGATCTGGACTGTTTTGGTGTAAGTTGCTGATTTTCTGAGATATCAGCTGTAGAGATGTCTGCCTTCTCTAAAATATAATAAACTGGATGGCACTCAGCTTGTGGTGCTAAAAGAGCCCCAAAAAAATGAAACACTGAACACTACAAATGAAACACTGAACAGCAGTGTTTCCTTCCAAAAATCATGACCCGGTTACACAAGATAATCCACAGACCTCGCTGTGAGCAGTTTCACGTAGGAACTACTTTCTTTCTACCAGACAACACCCACCAACCTTTTTTTTTGTTATTAGTGCACCATCTTTTCCACCTCAGCCAAGTGTAAAAAACACTTTTTTTTATGCACAAATTGAAAATCGAAAAGGCTGGAAACACTCCTACAGTCTTGCAAAACAGCACAAAAGACCATTATAAAAATGGTCCATTGAGTGCGTTTCTACCTCTAAACTGGGTTAAAGGGGGGCTGTGAAGTTTTCTTGGAAACAAGCAAAAGTTTTGTTTATATTTCACTTTAACCCACAGCTGGATGTGAGGCTCATGTGTGGACAGTATAAAGAAAACAGAGACTTGCTATTCAAGCCACTAATGTTGCTTTCAAACCAAAGATGTTTGGTGCATTTAATCAATCAAGCTTTGTTGAGAACAACCAGATAGAGACCACCTGGATCTGATCTTCTGATTCCCATTTTTCCAGGGCTGCTTCTGAGCCAGAGCCTCATTTTGAACCAGTTCTTTCAGTTCTGACACCCAACAAACCGGCTCTCAGCCCTGAAAACTGGTTCCAGAGTGGCACCAACTCTTTGCTGGGCTAAGAGTAAAAACCACTACATCAGAGGGGAGGATTATCATGAACAACCAAAAGGAAAAGTCTGCCATTGAGGCAGAGATTTTGAGCCAGGCTAAAAGCTGTTAATATGTCACCTTATTAAATTTTAGCCCACCCTATATGCTGTCAGTTTATTCAAATATCGTCTGTTTGGAAAGTTTGCTGCAACATCTTTTGGAGATGTGAGGGGCTGCAGGTTGGTACTACATTGTAAAAAGGAGGGGTAGGTACCCACCAGATCATTAATACTGATGAGTTAATGCATAAGCAGAATTTTTATATTTTAATGAGTCAGTTGCAGCCCGATCTGAGTACATGTTCCAACACTGCAGCTCACATAATCTAATGGGTTACCAAATATAGAGTAACACTTGGTAAGATTGCAGCGGTCAGTCGTGTCTCGCTTCAGTCTACTTCAGTGTGACCAATCTGCTGGTAATAGCAGACGTAATTGTCCATTTAGTGGGCAGTAGTTGTGCTGCTTTTCTCTTCCCTTTTATCGAGAGTGGCGACCAGCATTACAGGACATTATCGCCACCTACTGTGTCAGAGTGTGACATGCTTTGAAGTTAGTGTTGTTAGGAAACCGCAGGCGTGTACAGTTGCGTAATGACTTCACCGTCTAGCGTGTGGAAAAAGCAAGCTGGTTCTTAGATGGTTCACAAGTTGAACCAACTGTGAATCGGCACAAGCACCTACTCTTATTTGTTTAGGCTGGTGCGAAAGCAAAACAGACCAACCAGGACTTCATGATAGTAGGTATGGGATTTTAACAGATATTTCAAAATAAGCTGCTTAAATCCCTCTGCTGATTGAAGTGTCAAGGATATAAGGATTTATTAAGTATTGTGTGGGATCCCACAGGGCTCCATCTTTGGTCCTCTTTGATTTAACCTGTACATGTTTCCCCTTAGCTACATAATCTGTTACCAAAATATGCCAGTGACACCCAGCTTCCTATCATATGATCCACTGACGCCTTCTAACCCATATGTTTCTTAGCTGCTTGGAAGACATAAATGCGATGGCTGCGAATTTCCTACGGCTGAACAGGGAAAAAACTGAGATTCTGGTTGCAGGTTGCTAACGACCAGAGACAGCTGGACTGTCTGGAATGAGAGTACCTCAAGTCCAGGTCACTAAAGACATGTGACCAGATTAAAAACACAGGAGTGACCATGGACAGCATCACCAAAGTCACCTTTTTTCCCAGCTAAGAAACACTTCCAGAATCAGAGGCTTTCACTGTCTGACTCTCCAGTCACAAGGTAGAAATCTCCCCCATGTGCAAAGAGCACTCTCAAAGTCTTACCTTTCTTTCCTTTTCACCAGAGCTTTTTCTTAAATGAACACTGTATTTATACACTTCGCCTGCCTGTATGTGTGTATGTGTACGTACTTTTATGTGTATGCGTGCACGGATGTCCCTGTTTATTTGCAAATGTTGCTGTTTGATGCTGTTTTTGGATGATGTTGTGCTATACAAATACATTCTGAACTGAATGTATTTATCTGAAAAAATCATTTGGTAGCCATGGTAACACATTTGGCTGTTCAATATGAACATTTTACTGTTTGTTCCTTCTTTTTCCCTACAGACTATCAAGCAATGCTGTATTGTCAAGCTATGGCTCTAATGTATTTTTGAACGGAGTTTGGCAAAGACGTTCAGGATAACAGTGACTTGCTGTTTACCTCAACAACAGACACTAAATATCAACCAAAAGCCAGAGACTATATCGTATTAAGATGCTCTGAGCCCTGTCTCTTATACACATCTAGATGTGTATAAGAGACAGGTATAAAGTCAAAAGAGTCTGTGCTCGTTTACACTCTACAATCAATACAGCTGCAACTAACAATTACTTTCTTTATCAGTCTTGCTATTTTTTATTCGAGTAATCATGTGGCCTTAAAAAAACGTCATCAAATGTCTAACGACTAATTGTTGCAGTTCTAAAAATCATAATAAACACTAATTTAAGTTATTAAGTTATAAATGTCATTGTCTACACTCTTAGAAATAAAGGTGCTAACTAGATACTACAAAGGGTTCTTCAGCTTGTGCCCATTTTTGGTTCCTGGTAGAGCCTTTTATAAAGGTTGGAAACCTTTCACTGAGTTCTACCTTAGAACCAAACATAAAGGATTATACCAAGAACCATCAGTGACAGGTTTCACCTTGAAATTCTTATGAGAGGTTCTGTGGAGAACCCTTCTATGGACCCCTCTATGAAAGACTACCACCCAGGACACGTCTGGAGATCCTATCCAGAACCTTTCCACCATCTAAGGGTGCTAAAAAAGAACCCATCCAAGGGATTCTACTGAGAACCTTTTTCATCATATTCCAAGAGTTTTATCTACAACCTACCCATGGGGTTCTACCTAGAACCTAGCATAAAAGGTTACACCTAGAACCATCTGTGAAAGCTGTCACCTTGAACCCCCTCTGAGAGGTTCTCTGAGAGAACCTTTTCTATGGTGTACTGGTTCCACCCAGAACCCTCTGAGGGGGTTATATTCAGAACATTTGCACCTTCCAAGGGTGTTAACAAGAACCAACCAAAGCGGTTCTACTGAGAACCTTTTATATCCCAAGGGTTTTCTCAAGAACCTACCCAATGAGTCATCTAGCACTGACCCACAGGGTTCTACCACGATCCCTTTAAATTATGAGGGTCTTATCTAGAACAATCTACTGGGGGTTCTACTAAGAGCCCATTTACATTATGGGACAAAGAACCTTTGATGAATGAGTTCTTCTCCTCGAAGAATTCTTTCTTCCAAAAAGGGTTCTTAATGGAACCCATAGTGTGTCTTCAAAAAAGGGTTCCTCAGAAGCATATTTGTTTCTCTGTCCTTCAGGAAGAACCCTTCTAGACCCCTTATTTCTAAGAGTGTAGAACTTTATTTAATAGTTTTTTGGAAACGGTACATTGAGTCCTGCACAGTTTGTATCTTTTGTAATAAACTGCAGCTTCAAATATTCTGTAAAAATGAAGATTTTGTCCTCAAACATGCATCGACGGGGAGATAAAATCTGTCTCGATTCAGGCTGATGTCTTTCTCCAGCAGCTGATCATGTCAATATTCAGTGTTTTGCTTCAAGGACTCTCTGCAGGCCACAGCAGGCCACTTCATCTCCTCTGAGGATTCAGAAAGCAGCACGTCTGTCAACACATTTCACTCAAAGCAAAAAAAACAAACAAAAAAACACCACCCACATGATCACTGGACCCATGTGAGCTCCGTGTCGGATGGAAATCTTTAGATCAAACTTTTGTCAGGAAATGAATTCCTGACTTTGTCTACGTGTGTCCTTGAAACTCACGTGTTTCATAAAAGCCGCTGAGCTTTCACACGAGAAAGATGATGAAGGACAAACAGTGACGATGAAGCTAAAGTTTTTGAAAACTTTTCAGCAACAGGATTTTTATATACAACAGTTTTTTTTAAATATAATACTTCACTTCCAGTTTGAGAACAATACAGCAGCACATTTTGGCTTCATTAATGAAACATTTGCTTGCACAGAGTTGAGCTTGATCAACTCAAAACCTTTTAAGAATAAAGCTTTGGTAAGACTTTATTCTAAGGGGTTTGCATAAGACTGTCATTACACTGTCATAACCATGCTATGACACCCGTCATGAACATGAAGGAGTCTTCATGAACATTTATGACAGTTTTTAGTGTTATTAACGTCTTGGAACAACACCTTGACATTATCAAACTTAAAGAAACTCTTGTCTGTTGTCACATGTGGTTGGTTATGACGCTGGCGGTCGAGAAACCATTATAAGTGTGCAATGAACATTTTCCTTGACCACAAGTAAAGTGGTTCCGTTTGGACATTGGTCATTAAGCGGTCCCTCCAGGTTTCACGTGCTGTCTTTGCGATTGTTTTTGTTTTTTTGTTTGTTTTGCAATTGAAGTGTGGGAGCAAGTGAAAGTAAAGCATTAATGTCCTTTTATGATAAAAGTATAAATAAATGACATGAATATGATACATGTTATATTTAATTTTTCAAACTTTTTTAATGTAAACTTATTCAATAAATGTAAGTCTAAGACTCAAATTAAAGTTCATAATATCAGTGGTAGAAGAACTAGAAATACTCCATTACAATGAAAGTCCTGGTGGTTCAAAATATTACTTAAGTAAAAGTACTCTTTATAAAGAATGTCTCCTTCCACAGTGTTAATATTATTATAGAATATTTTATTCGTTTTTGTAGGTTGCAGCTCATCGACGTGTACTTTGCAGATTACTGAACAGACTAATATTACAGCACTGCGTCATATTTTAAATATATTTTTGAGATGTAATGAAGTAGAGGCATAAAATGGAAATACTCCAGTAACATACGTCAAAATCATGAATTACTGGAGTAAATTTACTTAGTTACATTGCCTACTAAGTATATGTACATCCACTTCAGCAGTTCAGTTCTAAGTTACCTGCATGGGAGCTCCTTCAGGGGCCCCGGGGTGTTTGGGGCCCCTGCAGGTTCTCTGTATTTGTGGGTGTTGCCACAGAGAATTAAACTGTTCACAGCTGCCAACAGAACCTCAAAGTCTTTCTTGGATATTCACTGTTACAAGTACAGAGTGTGTTTCTGCAGCTCAGTGTCTCTGAATCAATCAAACTGAATCATGTCTGAAATCATCCAAAACATACTAATCGATTCCTGCATTACGCAACCGCTCAGACGCACTGCTGTTTAAAAATAAAATGTCTCTTCTTTAATTTCCTCCATGAGAGAGACTGCAGGAGGGTTGTTTTTTATCCTGACACTGGAAATAAAGACGCGTGATTCTCAGAAAACAAAACAGCCAATAAATTGATGTTTTCACGTGTCTGTGCACGGAGAGGAGGATGAGATAAGGTGACAGCGCAGGTAATAAAATACCTTCAACAACAATAACGTCGCTGTAAACTCACTAACGCACCACAGGTCCCTGTTTGAATGTCACATTTTGGAAAAACTCACCTTTAATTCCTCTGCCGTCTCCGACCAGATGACGCACTCCGCTCGCTCCGTGCCATCTCAAGTTTTATGTCCAAGATTTTAACAAACGAGGGATAAAAAAAAGCACTTTTCCATGTCCGTGTGTGTATGTATTTATATATACTGTCCACCGGCTCCTGTCAGACTATCGCCGGTTAGAGGATGTGAGCTCCTCCGCTCCCTCCTCTCTTCTCCTCTCCTCCCTGCGCGGAGCTGTGCGTCGTGTTTTGGACGTCAGAGGTAATAAAAAGAGGTTTATCGGTTCACCTTGACAGGCTGGCTCCTCCCTCCCTCCTTCTCCTTCTTCCCTCTCTCTCTCCTCTCCTTCATTCAGTCCCTCCCTTCTTCCTCCCTCGTCGCTGGAGCAGCAGAAGGAGCGTTTCGTGACACTGTCTGTCTGTCCGTCTGTCTGTCTGTCTGGATGATGAGAATACAAATTAACCTACCGGCGGGGTTTTCCAAGGACGCACGACTTGGCAAACGAAGACAGACTTCTAAGTGTGAAATATTAGGTTATATGAGGCTATGAACACTCATATACAGACTATAAACACTACAGTTATGTTGATTAATTAATATCACATGAGAGAAAGTGCTGTTATCTTTGAACAAACAGCAGTTTATCAAGTTTATCAGGTTTACCGATATTTGAGTCAGACTGCATAACGTATTGTTTCACAGTATTTTCTTAAATTTTTACGTGTTTCTTGTTGCCTGCAGCCTCCTGTCAATGACCGAATCACAGCCGTGCTGATATTTGGTACAACAGCACGACCTTGAGTGCGATATAGACCCTTTTTGGACCGATGCCATGATTACCAGGGTTGCCAGGTCTGTGTGACAAAAGCAGCAAAATAGCCACTCAAAACTAGGGATGTGCGCAATTAGTCGACTACACCCTAGATTCTCAAACTGTGGTACGCGGGCTCCCTCTAGTGGTACGTTAAGGAATATCTTTTAAAAAAATGAAATAAATTAATTTAAAAACTATACAAATACTGCAGCATTTCTAAGTGAAACACATAAAGTGTCAGATTACTGAAATGTTTCAATATCAGCCTGCTACAGTCATGATCGTGCATGTAGCGTGCACGTACGTCATCCACGTGAAAGTTACAAGCTAAACTGCACTGGCAAGATAGTACGCAGAGGTGAAACTGTGCCTCCAAATGGGAACGGTTACAAACCGCGGGGCACATTAGGAGGACAATATTTCAAGCAGCCATGTTGAAAATGAAATGCACAACCGTGAACAGAGTACCACTGCTAGAAGCTGCTTAAAAAAACGCCAGTGAAGCCTTCACGAAACCTGCTAGCACCAAGCAGCGCAAAACAGCAATGTGATACTTGGAGAGCTCAATATTTTCTGAAGTTGTACGCGGTGTAAAAAGTTTGAGAAACACTGGACTGGACATCGCTAGCTGGCATCAAATATACTATTTAGCAATATTTTATTTACGTACAATGCCAGTTAACTGTTGCCTCTACAATGTCATGCAGGGCCCACCACTAGGACAGATGACAGTCTGTAAAACCAGCGTGGTTTGGCAGTGTTTTAATCTAAGGGGTGAAAATAAGGTTGAATGAAGGCTGTGACAGAATAAACTGATCTATAACCACTCGACTGGATCAATGACTAACCTCATTCAGCACAGAGACGGACATTAACCTGCAAGCAGAGCAGAGCAAATACATTTAAATTTTCAGTTAATTTAGCCATCAGTTAATAGGAACTGTTGGAAAAACCCCATTTAAACCCAGTGATGGTTTTGATGGTCTTATCTTTCTGGTCGAGATGGTCAGTCAGCTTTATCAGGGAGGTCGACCGTCAGAGACTCACAGTCTGTACAGACACACAATCAGCTGTGTGAGGTTAAGATAAGATAAATTAATCCTTTATTGATCCTCAGAGGAGAAATTCAGGTTGCAGCTCAAGGACAGAGGCCAGAATCAGATAAAGGAAAAGTTAAAGAAAAAAAAAAAAGATTAAAATGAGGAAAGAAATAAAAAATGCCAGCTGTACTCACATAAACTCTAGTTAAACTAATAGCCTGCTGTGGTACTGTCTCAAGTGAAGTAAACTGTGTGATTAGCAGCAGCAAAGTCCTGAGCATGTAAGAGTAATAACAGCAGAATAATACATAATATGATTGAGTATTGATACTGTATGTTTCTTTTTTGATATGTAAATATGATGTGGTGCATTATGTAATAAAACAGAACATTTTAACATAATAATAAAGTATGGGAGGTTTTTTGTTTGTTTTACTTTTTCATCCAAAAACAAATAGAGGAGCTCTTCTTGTTGCTGCTGGGATGTCGATGCTTTGAGCTAAATGCTAAATCTAGCATGGAAGTGAGCTCATAGTCGCCACGTTTCCACTGCACTGAACAACTTGGCTTAGCTTGCTCTATTGTGTTCAACTGGTAATGTTTGCTACGCAGACCAACCGCTAATTCTAGCTATGCAGACAAACTGGTAACGTTAGCCACGCAGACCAACCGCTACCTCGAGCTACACAGACCTACTGGTAACGTTAGCGATGCAGATCAACCGCTAACTCTAGCTATGCAGACCAACTGGTAACGTTAGCCACGCAGACCAACCGCTAACTCTAGCTATGCAGACAAACTGGTAACGTTAGCCACGCAGACCAACCGCTACCTCTAGCTACACAGACCAACTGGTAACGTTAGCGACGCAGACCAACCGCTAACTCTAGCTATGCAAACAAACTGGTAACGTTAGCCACGCAGACCAGCCGCTACCTCTAGCTACACAGACCTACTGGTAACGTTTGCTACATAGACCAACTGCTAACTCTAGCTAAACAGACCAACCGGTAATGTTAGCTACACAGACCATCTGCTACCATTATCCATGCAGACCAACCGGTAACTACACAGACCCCTGCTAATGTTAGCCACAGAGACCAATCACTAACGTTAGCTACACAGACCAACTGCTAATTTTAGCTACACAGACTAAACAACCTAAACAACAAAAATAAAATATTATTAGGCTAATCAGTTTCACCATATTTGATACTGAAGTAATCCAAAAGTTATGGTAAGTAATCAAGTTACATTACTTTAATACTGTTGAATTAAGTTAATGAGAACATTTATGAAAATACATTTTTAAAGTAACCCTCCTGACCCTGATGCCAACATTAGCATTCAGCTCAACCTTTGTACAGCAAAATCTGATAAAGCCAATCTGAGAGCTCAGCCTGACAAGTTGACTCTAAAATGTCCTAAAATGGCCACCGTACAGAGATAAAATCCTTTAGATTTGGGTAACAGCGTGACCTCTCCTCCTCCATGACACCACCCTCAGGACAAAGCATGGCTCGATTTTTTCATTTCTTTAACAAACACCTTCAAGAGGGTTTTTGGAGACGTCTTGCTGATCATTTCACCTGATGAATACAAAGAACAAACGTGTGTCTGTGGTGGATCAGGGCCTTCAGCGCTCTGCTTCAGTCCTCAGGGCCCTGCTGCTTTTTCTGCTCTATCACCTGCTATAATCAGAGTTATTAGAATTCTCCTGGAGTCAGAGGTGTAAAATAATCCCTGAGTAGATGGAGAGACTGAGAACCAGCAGGGCTCTGTTAAAACCAGCGGGTTCATGAAGACAAAACCTGGAGAGGGATTGTGGATCAGTCAGAGGTTATAACAGGATGTTTCAAAGCCTGGATTTTGGTTTCTGATCACTGAGGCGGCGCACGCTGTACAGGAAGCACTTGAAGTGATGCACCAGAGCATGCTGATGTTTGATTGGTGATTATTAAATCAATATCACACCTGATCAGGTTCTGTTAACTGGAGAAGCTCAAACTACAGTGAATTAACAAACACAACAAATCTGTATGTGTTTGCTCAGTCCAGCTGGTTTTATTACATAAAGTTACTCCAGGTTAGGACAGATTATTGATCTTTAAACAGAACTTTAGACAGACAATCTGCCATTAAAAAGAATAAAATCCTAACAATACAGTGTAAAACTTTTGAGTTTTGAGCCCAACTCAAGTTATAATACATTTAAAATATAATACATTTTAATTTAATGTCATTTTACATGACATCAATATTAATTTTTTGTCTGCAGCCCTTCATCCAGATTCATTTTTGGCCCTTTATATTCCAGATAGGTGCCTGAATTTGGATCAAAAGTACTAGTCCATCTAAAAAATGAACATTTTCCTCGTTAAAGCGCCCTCTGGACGCGTGTTCCCTTTGCATCTCTCTCATCTCTTGCAATAGTTTGCAGGGATTGTCTTGTTAGTTCAAAGATTATGTTTGGTAATGAAAATGTAGCCTATCGATGAATTTACCTACTATTGATAATAAAGCATCACTGCCAGTATTGCTGATCCTCTTCCTGATGTACTCATGATACCATGCTCTTTACATAAAAACAAAATATAAATACA
>JAJHUR010138842.1:0-11217 GCA_027495735.1 Lutjanus campechanus
TTTTTTTTTTTTTTTTTTTAAAAACAACAACAAATGCATTACATGAACAGTGTAATGTTGCATCTGCCTTTGGCTGACTTATGATTATTTTCATTGTCAATTCAGAGTTCAATTTGAATAATTTTTACAGTTGTGTGGTGGGCAAGAGGGTCAGAAATCCCTTTACCTGCCCCTGTTCAAATGCAGGTTATCGAATAACAACAGACTAAAGTTAATTTAGGGTTGCAGTATCTATAAAATCTTTATCATTTTCTCAAAGTCCAATTTGATGTCTGTTTTTCAGACTAAAACCCAAAGATATTCAATTTAATATGATAATAAATAGAGCAAAAACAGAGCGAATCTTCATATTTTAGAGGCTGAAAACAGCATTTTCTGCCATTTAGCATAAAAGATTACTTTAGTTACCTGATCATACTGTTTAATTAATTTATTTTTTTATCACTGGTTCGGGCAAGCCGACAATCCTTATCGTTGACTCCTGTAAAAATGTTGAAAAATTGTGAAAATTGCTTCTTTTGTCCAACCAACAGTCCAAAACAGTCCTAAATGACAAACAAGAGCAGCACATGGTCACATTTAAGAACCTGGAACCAGCAGATGTTTGACATTTTTGAGTAAAAAATGACAGAAACACTTAATCAAGATGGTTGTCAACTAATTTTCTGTCAGTTGACTAATCGATTAATAATAGCTCTACATCCATGCCTCCTCTAACAGTGAATGGGGCAGCTGTTATCAGTCACTGTGCGGTAGTTTAGGGCACATTCTGTATAAATGCAGGGCTACTAGTCCATGTGAAGCCTGGAGGGCTAAAGGTATCCACACGCTTCTCATGTTGTACTGATTTAAAAAGAAAGTGTTTTTTTTCTGAAACAGAATGCCTTACCAAAACCCTGTCAGGTCAAATCGTAGCTTTTTGTCCATACAGCATAGGAGCTTTAATCTGGTGTGAGTGTTTTGTCTTCATAAATCAAGTGTTCTCATTTCAGCTGTAACACAACATTGTGCACAGTTACCTCCATAGCAATATGCTGCATCCAATGAGGGATATAGTCTCCTGAACAGAACCACTGCAAAGATGAAGTTTTCATAGACTAGAGATGGTTACATCTTTGGAATCTGACATTTACTTTAGACATGTTAAAGGGATAGTTTGAGATATTTTAAGCTGGGTTGCATGAGGCACTTATCCATGGTCAATGTATTAACTACAGTTCAATCTGGAGAGGCTTTGTTCTGAGTGTACAAAATATATTTATTTGACATGTGCACAGTTGAGAGAGGAATGTGAAAAGTCTTTGGCAGTTAGACTCCATCATGACATCATGTATAAAGGGGGTGAAGCCCCCAGATGGAGTCTGGACACTGGTGGTGGTGAAGGGATAGCTGAGGATCTGGAAGGACTTCTGGTGAGTTCAACCTGGGCACTGTATTAGAAAAACTGGAGGAGAATTGGCGGGGGTGGGGGGGTGGGGGTGGCCGGGGGTATGGGGGGGATGAAAGACATGCCCCCAGTTCAGAGGGGCAGAGAGGAGTAACCATATACAAATTAAGCAATGCATTGCTGTGAACAGAGTCAGCGACTACACGTATTTTAGCCACCTAAAAAAGTTAATAGTTTAAGTGTACGCTATATTTAGAATATTTTCACCACTTTACCCCACTGTCAGAAAGCTTTTTCCAAAGGGAAGCCGCTGTTTTATAAGCCAAATATTGCTGTCTCCAAAGCAACCACACTTCTTTGGCAGAATCAGTCATTTTACTTCCCACAACACAGAAGTTTCTTGTCTTTCGCTCCGTGTTTTAAAAGTTTTGTTCAGATTCACAGCTAACTAATGAACTAACTGATCGGGCAACCCTTGTGCTCTGCAAGGTATCAGAGTCCGTTGACATTTGAGAGAGCGGTATTTGGCTCATTTAACAGTGGTTTGGCGTCGCAAAAGGCTGTCTGACAGCACGGTAAAGTGGTGAAAAATATTCTAAGTATACATACACCTATTTTTTTTTTTTTTTAGGTGGCTAAAATAGATTTTGCTGCTGACCCTGTCAACAGCAGCTAATTGCTTAGTTTCCTACACCAGTACTGTTGCTTCTTCTCCCAGCTGGGGACATGTCAGCCTCCATCTACTGAGGGTAAAACACCGACTGTGGATAAGTACCTCATACAAGCTTACTTCAGATAATCCAAACTATCTGAAACTGCAAAACCTTGTGTCTGAATGTTTTGAAATCTGCAGTGAAAACTTTAGAACTCGAACTGTCTGAATGTCGCTGCTTTCATTCATAATTGTCCTCTATCATGTCATTGTGCTGTATGAGACTCGAGTGTATTTGTTGAAACTATGCGTTGCTGCCATTCTTGGTCAGGTCTCCCTTGAAAAAGAGATCATTGATCTCAATGGGACAAACCTGGTTAAATAAAAGTTAAATAAAAAAAAAAAAAATCCCTCTAAGTAGGGTTGGGCGATTGAACGACTATCGTCTATCAACGATGGGCTGAATCTATCGCTGATCTTTTTTTTTAAGGCGATTTTTAGGGCGATATTTGTCATTTTATTTTGCTAATGTAATGGTCTGCAGAGTGACAGCCTCTGCTCTGTACCGCGCTCTCATCCAGCGGCACAGTTCACCCCCACTCCGACGACCATGAGTGCGCTGAGCTGGGTGAGGAGTGAGAGAAAAACAGCCTGCAGAGTTGGACTTTTTATATTCTTTTCACGCGGTAAAGTGAGGATTTATTTTGACCAAACCAGAGTGAGTTTATTTTGTCTACTGGATGTAGTGAACGTACGCAACATGCGTAACATAGTGAATTCGCCGCTTATGCACATCTCCCAGCTGAGACCTGAGAGGGTGGGAGGGGGGACCATGAGATCGCCAATCGCCGATGGATGGGCTGACGATGATCGTTTGGAAAAATTTAACATATCGCCCAACTCTACCTCTAAGTGATAATTGCATTCTTTAGTCTGACTGCAGACCAGTGTTGCTTAGTGCATTGGGGTTTTCTGAAAGTTTAGAGTTTGATTTTAAATGGGGCGGCCCTGGTGGTGCTCATCATACTGTAAAGGTCAGGACAGGAATCTCTGTTTGCTTTGCTTGCATTCTAGTTAGACCTAATATGGACCATAATTGGCTCTACTGTGTGCTGCCTTGTGAAAAATGGCTCTCCTGCAGGAAGAAGCAACCAATAAAGGTTACATTTTGTCAACAGATGATAGGCTACTCTTGAGAAGCTCTCACAGTAATGCCCTGAAGATCTCTCGGACCCCGTTTCACAGTCAGTCTGCCGTCAGGCGTCTGCGGTTAACCATCGCACATGTTTTTTTGTGACGGGTCTGTCCCTGCCGGCTCTAGTCAGTCCTTATGTTTCCGTTTAGCTGACTCAGTGTTTAATAAATGATGGGATATTCAGTGAGAGAATTTAGTGTGATTTATCTTGCATTTTCATTTTCTCTCCACAAGCAAAAGAACAGACGAGGCTGAAAATCTAAGCAAACTTTACAGTGGCAGTTTACTCTGTCAGGCGAATTCTTTATTCATATTTCAAACAACAAAGATAACCAGTGGTGTAAAAGTGTTGAATATTTATGGCTAATCCTCATTGCGATGAAGGCCAAGAAAGTTTTCCCATGAGGACAGTGAAGTCTACCAGAATACTTACGAGTTATAACGAGTTGATATTTCCTTTGCATTGTTTTCAGCTCTTAACTGAAGACACAAAACATCTGATTAGGTAGTTTTTCGGCACTAGCCAGCATAGATTTTACCAGTTGATTCCACCAAGCATGTCTGCGCCACGGTTCTGATCCATCCTCCGCACAGCTGCAAGCCCCACCAGCAGCGTTCCAGAGGCATTTAAGCTGTGGAGCATTTTGCCCACCTGATTATGTTTACTTGCTCAGATTTTGTTGATAAGGTCCTCTTTCCTTCCTCTTTGTGCTCCTACCAGGCATATGCAAGCCATGTGGTTAAATAGTTCATCCGCTGTCCGTCTTTATGATCGTGAGTCTGCACAACGTCTTTTATTTTGAAAATTAACCAGATTCTCTATGCCTTTTGTTATGCCCGGTTCGGGGGAAAACCTGAGCACAGCACAAAAGTGACTACCCCCTTTCCCCACTCCCAAGGATGACCAGTGCCACGACAGGCGCAGTCCAATAAAGGGCAATTTATTCAACACTTGTATAAAACATGGTAGATTTAGCGTCAGGGTGGGCGTGGCCCAAAATAACAAACAAAACAACCTGGGGTTAAATTAACTGAAATCAAAACAAACTAAAAGAAATACAGGTATCTTACCTGACTCCCCAACATAAACAGGAGAAAAAAGGAGTGTAAAAATAAACGGGCTTCCCACCCCTACAACTACCTGGAATTCTCTTTTTTTTAGAAGATATCTACATTTTGCAACAGGCATCAAGTTAATCACAACATCGGTGATCACAAGTCAGCACAACATGAACAGACTGGCGGACGGCGTGGCACGATCTGGTTGGGAGTCCGGGAAAAAGAGAAGCGACACTGATGCCGACAGGTGCCATTTTAAAGGAGGCGGCCTCAGCATCCGACCCAATCATCAGCCGACATCTACGCTGGGGGAAAAGCACAAATAATAAAGACGGCACCATCCTCCGGAAAGGAGGGAGAAAACAAACAAACATATTGCTCTACAATATCACACATTGTGACCTGGGTCATAACACTTTTCTGTGTCTGACTTCTTGCCTGTTCGATCTGCTCTGTGCTAATTGACGTGGCATCCGTCAAAAATAGACAAGGCACATATTTGAAGTGGAGTGGAGAGCCTCTTCTGGGACACGACGAGGCGCTGCTGGTGGAATCACAAGCATTGTGTAGAACAGCTGCGATCAGCTCCGGCTGACGTGGCGCAGCCATATCACGATAAAGCCGCGCCTGGTGGAACTTGTTGTTACAGGATGGGACCTGAAACACGAAGCCAGTGGCCCTAGGACCTGAAGCCTGGTAAATGTCTGCTTGGAGTCTCCAGGGCTGTCACTGTGCCGAAATACTGTACACACTGGCAAGTTTAGAGGTTTATTTGAAATATACAGTAAATTACATTTTCCTGTTCCAGGCAGACTGAATATTTCTCGGTCTTGTTGTCTGATTATCTGTCTTGCTGATGCTCAGCTGCGATGTTCAGCATTTTTTAAGGGTGTTATAATTCTCCCAGTACACGGTTTGGTTTTAGGATTTATCTTTACCAAACCAGAGTTGGTGATTGCTATTACAGTGGGAAGAGTGACCTGTCTAGAGGTGTGGTGCGTTTTATTTTGGTTCTGTCTGTCAGGTCTGAAGGGAAGTGGGTTTTTATAGACAAGCCAATTAAAGCTGGTCTTAGTATGATAAAAGAGAGATTTGAATTCAGAAGATGGTTAGTTTTATTTTTCTGTTTAATAAGAGAAGTAGGCATGAGAATATTTCCTTTCTGATATTCAGCTTGCACACCCAGCATAGCTGTCTTAGTCCTTTTTTTTTGTCTGACAGTGGCAGCTGGTATGCGTTAAAAGTTCAATTTTGAGCCATCAATTTTTATTTTTTTTTTAAGTTAAAGTTATTTTTTGGCCATTTGTGCCTTTATTTATAGTGACAGCTGAAGAGGAGACAGGAAACAGGGCAGAGAGAGGGGATGACACGCAGCAAAGGGCCGAAGGCGGGAGTCGGACCAGCGGCCGCTGCAGAGGACTACAGCCTCCATACATGGGTCGAACGCTCTACCCACTGAGCTAAACGTCGGCCAAGCCATCAATTTTTTTATACTGAGACGCACAGCAACAACACAGCAAGGTGACATCTTTGCTTGTGGTCTACTACTGTGAGGTGATTTATGTTTGCCTCCAGTTTTTCCTTTTTGTTTTTCTTCCAGCTAAGACTGTGACATAATGATGACGTTGGCTATGAAAGGGTCTGTACAACCAGTGTACAAAAGAAAATGAAAAACACTTCTCTTAAGACCAGTCTAGTGGATATAGAGTGGATATAAATGTTGTTCTATCAAACTGTCCTCGCTCTGATGCAGTCACCTATCTTTGTCTGTAATATACTCTGTAGTCTCACTTAACCTTCTGTTAGTTAGGCTAACTTTCTATACTGCTGGGCAACTTCATATTATTATTATTATTATGCAATATTAATTGTTCATAATATTGGTGTATAGGCTACTTTGTAGTAACAATCTTAATCTGCAGAATAACTAAAGTTATCAAATAAATATAATCTGATAAAGTGGAAATGTAGCAAGTTATTCTAAATTTTGACACTGCAGTACAACAACTATAAACCTCTACAGTACTTGTGTGGGAGCGCTCTGCACAGTAACGCAGAATCACTTAAGAAAATAAAAACCGAGACAGAATAAGATAAGATCCTTATTTACCCTTTACTAAGCCCCGCCTCCATACGGCAACCGTTCAGTCATAGGTTAACAACTGTAACTAGGGCTGTCAAGCTTTCGATTTCTCTACATGTTGTAGGTGTGCAGGAGGTGGTGACGTGTGTTTTTTGTAGTCCCTCAAACATGCAAAACACAAGAGCGCACATGTGGGTAATGGATTAAACTGTCTTCATCTGCTCTAACATAAGCTACAAATGTTAGCATGTCCGGCTAACTAAGGCTAGCCTACTAGCTGCGGTAACTGTACCTGCAGACAAACTCGTTAGATACCACTACATCTGCATTTGTACTGTCGGGGTTTGAGGAGGAGGATGTGGGCTGATGCAGAGTCAAAGTGGGTCACCGATGATGCATCTCACTCTGGCTCACTGTCTCAGGTCTAAGACGGGTTAGCTTAGCTCTTATCCTGGCTGTCTTCTGCGATCGCGGTCTGGCTGAGTAACCGTCTCAAGATCCGCTGCACTAATCGAGTTCCTGTGCTTCCTTTTCCTGCATTAATGAGTCTATTTATGCCATCTATCATGTAGATATACCTGCCATATTTCATCACCTGACCAATGTTTGCTGAGATATAAGTTAGCTTTAGCCTCAATCTTTTAGCATTAATGTTATATCATGTATGCAGCTGTCAGGTAACATTACATATACTCTCACAGGGTTATCGTTGAAACGTGTCACATGAAAACATTAAAACTTCAGCTGGAGACTTCTCAGCTGACTCAAGTCGAGTTAGCCGTGGCTTACATTAGCCTAGTCAGCCACACATCAACAGTCATCAGCTAGAAATGAGAATCTGCTTTTGTTTACTTCTCTAAGGAATCAGAGAGCTTGTGTTTCAACAATGTTAAATCTGCCACCGTTCACACTGTAAACTACATAAATGCAGTGCGAGAATGGAAAGCTTGGCAGGCGTATCAACAGTAACTATGGACGGCGGTGCTAAGCCTATGGTCAATTCTGCTCCTGCTACATTTCTAACTATTACATGTTATTTGTGTCCTGCCTGCTCCAGCAATCATTCTGACCATTCACTGCTGCTCAGTAATAGAGTTCTATTGATTGTGTGTCTTCTCTGGTCCCTCAGGGATGTTGCAGGTAATGCCTCAACCCAGAGGCGCCAGATTTGTGCCTGGTGTAAATGAAAACTTGTGCTTCTTTGTCCTAACCAACAAAATCATTTCCATTTCAAAGTCAAAACCAGCTTTAATCTTCTTTTCAACTCAACATTTGTTGACTCCCTCACTTTTAACATGAGTGAAAGAACAATCAAATGTCCACTGGTGCACAGCGATCCAAGACATTCTTTTTATGGACTCTTCCGTTCCAATTAACTCTGACGGTGCACAGCACCTGGTCGAGAGTGAATGCTGATGTGTCGGGGGGAAAAAATGTCAGACTTCCTGCTGGAAATGTTACACTTTGACTGAGAAGCTTTAATAAGGACGTGTAAAAAAAGGAGAATGATTCATAATGCATGGTGTGACCTCCGGTTGGACTTCATTACTGCTTGTAGGAAACGTATTTTTGTCCTGCCTGGTGGTTTTTGACACTTTACTTCATTAATCATAAATATATCAACAGTTTCCTCACACTTATGCATTATGTAACCCCAGAGATATCATTCGCTCTGGTGGAGTTCCTTAGACTGAAATAATTTGGCTTGGTGATGCAGTGGCAGGCAACAAGCATTACACGCATTAGGAGATAATCTGATTCTAAAATCATATTTATTTTTGCCAAGAACTAAAATTTTATACTCCAGGGAACGGTGATTTATTAGGCATTTGTTTTAGAAAAAGGACGTCTTAAACCAGCCCCCTATCTGGCTTGGAAACACAGGGTGTGATTCATTACTCTTAAGTGCCAGCATTCAACTGTAAGCTCACCGTTGTAGATATGATGCACACCTAAAGCAAAGCAAACACTTTAATTAAGTAGTCTGTTTTTAAAAATAAAACGTTTTGTGACCAAAGTTAAAAGGTGCAACACAGTTTTAACTTATTCTACCTCTTCCATAGTTACTTTTTCTGCTTTAGTGACCAAATAAGGTCATGGACATTTTTAATACGCTCCAACTTCATTTAAGAAGTACACATGTTAATATGTGGATACATTATTTTTTTTTGTAAGGGGATCGTTACTTTGAATTGACGTGTTTGGATGTCTCCTGTCATGGACCTCGTGCGGCTGGTTCCATTTTGTTACAGTGAGGACAGTTTGATAGAACATTAAGTGACCACGATGGAAATAAATTTATCAGTGTTATCTCTGGCAGTGTATTTCTTTTACTATTGTATTTGAACCTTTATTGAATAAACTAAACTTCAGTTAGTGATTTTATTTGCTTAAACTTTTAGCAACAGCCAAAACAAAACAACAAATAAAAAAGCAAAAGTGTATTTATGAATATCCTTTGTAAGAGAGAAAATGTGCTTTTTTATTCTTTGAAAGTTTGCTCAAAAACTGAGAACAAAAAAAATTTGGCTTGTTGTTTTATGGGGGAAAAAAAATTGAAGCTGTGAAAGAAATTCTTGTACCTCTTTCAGTAAGCTCCAATATATCATTGAAGTGGTTTTTATTGTTTTGCTTTTCAAGTTACTGTCAGTAGAAAACAAAATTTCCAGCGTCAAATACGTCCATTCTAGTTTTTAAGTGTTAGTGGAGACAAACATTTGTGAGCTGTTGTTTGGCTTCCAGTCAAAGAGGACCAGTCATGTTCTTAAAGCAGGGGTGGGGAACCTCCGGCCTCCGGGCCGTATACGGCCCGCGAGACCATTTCTGCCGGCCCGCAACGCAATAAAATTTTTATGTTTTATGAATAAATAAAAAAATCAGGAAAAAAAAATATCGACAGCCATTAGTTTTCTGAGATAAAACAGACGGTTATGTATGTCCGAGTCAACGTCAGGGTCAGTGAATGCAGCATGTGATGCAGGGGCCGGAGTGATTGACACGGATGACAAGTGATGCATCATGGCGACTGTCAAGAAAAGGAAGGTGGATGCAGAATGCCGCGTATTCCAGGAAAAATGGACAAATGATTTTTTCTTTGTTGAAATGAAAGGGAAGCCAGTGTGCCTAGTTTGTGGCGAGGCGCTGGCAGTGATGAAAAAGGCAAATGTCGAGCGCCATTACAGCTCCAAACATGCTAAACTCGACGAGTTGAGAGGACAAATGCGTTTGGATAAAATTAACGCTCTTCGTCGGAGTTGCACTTGCAAAGACTCGCTTCCGCTCAAGACTGACTGACCCAAACTTGGAAAACCAGCTTCGAGTAGCATCATCATCACTGCCAGCTGACACCAGATGCCTCGCCAAAGAGAAACAGTTCCAACCATCACATTAGGTGAGTCTGACATGCGTAGAAATGCAGCAATCATGAGGCTTAGTACCACAGTGGTTATAGACTCTTTTTTTTTTCAGTCTTATTTTTTGCATCCCTAGGTATGTGTTCATAATAGTATGGCCCTCGGAGGACTTTATAAAAATTTAAATGGCCCTTGATATGAAAAAGGTTCCCCACCCCTGTCTTAAAGGGATAGTTCAGATTATTTGAAGTTAGTTTGTATTTGGTGCTTATCAATAGTTAGTGCATTACTTACAGACTGAGGTTGCCCACATTTTGGAGAAACAGAGAGGAATATCAGCACAGATGCTAAACAATGTACCGCTGTGGGCAGGGCCAATACAAACAAATTTTATTTAGTACTTTATTTAGTACTCAATTCATTTAAAAAAAACATGACAGTTTAAGATAAGTGTCCATTACAATATTGTTAACCCTTTTCCTTTCTGTCGGACAGCCTTTTGCGACCTAAACCACCATTACATATACCAAATATCACTCTCTCTCGCTCAACCAGACTCCACTGATAAATTCAGTCATTTAACTTGCAGACCCGTTTTTTAAAAGCACAGTTTTGATGCACCAAAGTCGAATAATAGCACAAACAAGTTAACCGATTGAGGCAGTAGCCGAATTAAAAATGACCGATTTTGCCAATGGAGTTTGAGTGAGCAAGAGAGAGCAATACTTAGCTAATGTAAAGGTGGTTTCCCGTAAAAGGCTTTCTGACAGAAGGGTAAAGAAGTGAAGTTTAGAAAATATTTAAGAAAAAAAAGGGCTTAGAAATAATGGAAGTACCCTTTAAGATGCCAACCATGAAGTTTGAGTCCAATCAGGGACATCTATTGGATTTCATTCCCCATGTTTTCCCTCATTCCCTGTCATCCCTTCACTGTGGATGTGTAAAGCCCAAAAAATACTTAAGTTATTGTTTTTTTGTTTTGTTTTTTTTAAATACTTTATTGCAATGATTAAGTATTCATCAATCCAGACAAATGTTTCTTTCATATACATCGCAAAGTTTAATTTTTTTTATTTTTTTTTGCCCATAAAACAAATAATTAACACATCCTCAACACAACCAAAAAGACAAACAAACAAACAAACAAACCAACAACAAAAAAAAAAAACAAAAAAAAAAAGGGGGGTGGGGGGCTGGGGGTGGGGCTATCTTCCACAGATCTTAGGTTCTATTGATATAATTAAAAAATCTAACAAGTCTATCTTTAGAGTATATCTTATTCATTTTTTGTATATCATCTCTAATTGTATATGTTAATTTTTCTGTGTCTAAAGTCTGTTCTACTGTTGTTACCCATAGTTCTAATTTTGGTGGATTTTTCTGTTTCCATGTCCTTGTCACCTGCTTCATGGCTGTCACACGTAGTATATTAAAAAGATGAATGTCAGTGGTGTTTATTGTCCCTTGCAAGTTTATACCTAAATAATT
>JAJHUR010138843.1:0-26688 GCA_027495735.1 Lutjanus campechanus
ACTAAAAACTGATGTAAACAGCTGTGATGGAATGAATCTCAGTCTGCAATTTTATAACAAATGTGATCCACAACATTTCTCTGTGTTTGCTTCCTGAGTCAACATTCAGAGTCTGACATCAACAGGTTCTTCACTGGATAACACTGTGCTTTTAAAGTAGAAGAGAAATGTCCCTGCACTTAACCCCACACTAATATGTAGTGTGTAATGTGAGTATGTCAGTAATGTGGCAGTAGGTAGTTTTTTTTGGCAACTTATTTGAGAAAAATCATTAAATTTATATGTGGAAAAATCATGATCAGTCAGTCATTCCTACTGACTCTTCATAGCACTTCTCCAGGGCAGTGAGATCCAAGTATGTCCCACTGTTTACTGATGGTGATTATGAGATGTGATTTCAAACAAAAAAACCCCACAATGTCTTTGTCATTTTCCATGATGGTGTTGTGGGTAATTTTTTGACAACATGTATTAAAAAATCACAGAATTTATATGTGGAAGAGTCACAACCTACTCAGTCCACCCTACCTACCTACTGACATTAACTGAGAGAGTTCTGTCCGACAGGTACAACGACAGCCAATCAAAAGCTGATCTAGAGATACCCACCAAACTGCCTGAGCCTCTTAACCAATATACAGTACTGTGGTCCACAGCACCAAAAGCAGGACTAAGGTGCAATAGTACCAGTACAGAATATTCACCTGCATCATCCCACATTAACAGTTGACAACATTAACGTTTGAAGCTCTGAGAAGAGCTGTTGAGTGCAAGCTACAGAAGCCTGACTCAAAAATGTTGTGCTCGTCTAAGACAGCTATTAGCTGCTTAGCAACCACTTTTTCAAGGGCCTCTGATATGAAAGAAACATGAAATAGGCCTGTAGTTCTGGGGCAGATAAGGGCTTAGAGTTGTTTCCTTGTTGAGTGGTTGAACAGCAGGATTTTTTAAAATAAGCTGGTTCATGACCTGATGTCAACAATTGATTGATTATAGCCAGTAAACATGGTCCAATGAAGTCGATGACATTTTGGATACAATGATGGGTACAATGTCAAGGGTTCTAGAGGGGGTTTTCATTGGTACTGATCAGATTACTGAGCTCTTGTAGTGAGACTGGAGAAAAATGTTCCAGGATTGTTCCCCTGGAAGGGCAAGGTATTAAGGGGGAGAATGAGGGACGTTTGCGCTTACATCATTTATCTTGCCAACAAGGAAAGAGAGAAATTTGTTGCACTCATCAACTGAGGAAATTGGAACAGCTGGTGATGTATGTTACTGATGGTGTCAAACAGGATGTTTTGGGGATTACGTCAACCATTGAATACAAGGTTAGAAACATATGTCGCTCTGGCATCCTTGAATCATTTAAGTAAATTCTGTTATTTTAGATGCAGAGTGGACTTGTAGATGTATTGATTTCCACAAATCCTGTTTTTTACAACATGTTTGTTTGTTTAAAATCTTCAGACTCATTGCTCATCAATCCTGTTTCTAGCAGCAGTGGGCAGCTATTTTCAAACAGGAAAGTTCAAGATACATGCTTAGCACCAAGCAGAAGCACAAGGTGAATACTAATGTTGTTCTGTGCCTGTTGGCTGTGTAAATATGCATATGAGTTTGCTAACACATTAGCTTAGACAAGTGTAAAGGGAAAATTTGGCACTTTTCATGTGAATTTTCTGTCAGCGTTGATGGTAACTGTCAACTGAAGCAATACATCCCTCACTGTGTGCTATATTGACCGAGAAAGCTGAGTTCTTCTGCTTGTGGAGCCGTGTCAGCAGTGCCTACATGTACCAGGATGCACTGTGCTCGAACCTCTGATGCCTATACCCATGTTGCCGTGCATCACCACCCGACTACCCAGAGGAGTAGACTAGAAATCCATGCTGAAATAGCCTGTAGTTCTTCCTTGCATTAAGTGACATCACTGTGACATCACTGGATGCAGGAAGAATAAGAGATTTTGCTGCAGGACAACTCAGCTTTCTCTGTCAATACAGCACACACTGAGGAATTTATTGCTTCGACTACATTTATCATCAAGACTGACTGGATGTCTTCGTGAAAAGTGCTAAATTTTCCCTTTAAAAGGTGACATTTGAGAACTGTCTGTTGGCTTCTTGTGGAGTTTTTCAGCATGCAAGTGAAGTGTTGGCCAGAACCCTCTATCTACAGCCACATTCACTCGGCGTGCATGCCTGAAGAAGGTCATAGACCGAAAGCTTGCAGAAATAAATTGATGATTGCACAGTGTTGTGAGTGTGCGGTTGCTGTTTTTTGTTTTCAGCATGCAAGTGGCAAAAGAAATCAAATGCACTTATTGTCAAAGAAAGCAAAAAACTAATCAGGTAATGCCATTAACAAGATTATATAATAGCCTGCTAAGTCTCCAAGCTATTTTATAAAATTATTTGGGGACAGTGAGAGAAGCAGTGCAAGATTATGTTTGGACTGAAGGCAAATTGAATTTTGTCTGCAGCCTGATTGCATACATTGTCCATGGAGAGACGCGTCCAGATGCAAACCGGGGCAATGGCGTGTCCACTTGAGTTGAAAATGTCTCAACTTTAGCAAAAAAAAATTAAAAAATTAAGAAAGGAAAAGAGGAGGAAGGTCTGGAGGAAAATAACAGAAAGAACCAGAGTTTCTGGCAGGTTTTGAAATGGACACACAGCCCGTATTAGCAATTCAACAGCTTATGTTTATAGAGCTGAAACTGGCTACATAACACTCTAGCACTCATTTGCACACATAACGTAAGGTGAACATTTGAACAAACCTTTATGCTACTGAAGAATGTGTTTTTTTTCTGTGGTAGAACAGCACTTTTATGATGAAGGTTAATCATATGCACACAATGATATATTTACAGATAAATATGATATTAGCTAAGGCGCTTTGTTTGGCCAAATTAATATCTCGGACTCTAGTGGTGGTTATGGCCATGGTGGAATGTCTTCTGTTTGGATTTGCACTGAACTTTCAATTCATCTATTTTTGTACACAGTCTCCTCAGCAGCAGTGCGTCCACAGAGAGCTGGACTCACAAACGTCAGATCTTTTGCCTCTCTGTTCCTCTTGGTTTCCTTTGGTACAAAGCACGACAGCTGGGTTGTTAACCACAATGCTGTGTTCTTTTCACGGCGAGGCGTAGATTGCGAAACCGGTGTTTTTGTGTGTCAGTAAACGCTGAAGTGAAAAAGCCGCGCAAATTCCACTTTGAAACTCAATTGTAAATAACACTGGACATTTTGTTCTTGATCAGAGGAACAGAACAGTGTTTAGGCTGAAGGGCGCTCAGCCACAAACTCTCACAAAATTGTGCTGAGAGGGTAATTTATGATTATTTATTCATGTGTTTATTTTTTGGGCTCCCCGGTGACTTTGTTGTGTGGACGGCCTTATTGATGGAAATATTCATGAATGAGGTGCTGATTTAACTGTCACCAGGCCTCATTTTTCACCTTGGCTTAAGTTTCAGTCTATAATAACCTTAGCTGTCACTGCTACACCACAAAGCACCTGGAGCGTTTCATTATCTGCCTCATAATCTGACATCTCAGAACAGAAAAGCCTTTCTACACATTCTGAGATAACAGCTATTGTGACTGCCCAAAGTGATTCCTGCCCTAAATCTACCTCCTATATCTTATTGTGTTATCTTTATTTCTGTATTAACATATGTATGGATGATTACACACAAACTTTTTCTCAAATATCAATTTGAGAATCATAAACATACTAAACTTACTTTTTGTCCTTGCTGTAAATTGTGGTGCAGTGTCATATTGTAGCTAGAAACACAATCATTGCATAAATGAAAACCTACAGTAAAAATCAATCACAATTATCCGACACATCCTCATACCTACTGTAAATGCCAGAATAGGTTGATTGTCAGTTACTACTGGTGGAGAGGACTGGCAGTGTCAGGTTCACCGGTCTTTTACTACATTATGTAGGTGATGTGACATTACACGCGTAGTTCACATCGTAAAACAGTTGCAGTTTGGTTGGGTTTAGGCAATAAAACCACTTGGTTAGGGTGGTTTGGGTTGAAATAACTATGTTACATGTCACGTGACAGAAATGATGTCACTTGCGCAACGACATTACTCACGTGACACATGTAGTTTACGTTGTAAAATGGTCACAGTTTGGTTAGGTTTGGGAACAAAAACTACTTGGTCAGGTTCAGGAAAAGATTGTGGTTTTGGTTCCAATAACTATGTTTTGTATGTCACATGTCAGAAGTGATGTGATAGACGTCACTTCCATAATGTGATTTAAGCTACTCAAAACTTGAAAAAACTGAATGTTTACTTTCTGTTCCACCCAGGACTCAAACCCTAGTCTCCTGAGTGAAAGTCATGCTTGTTTGAGCCATCCATCTACCCCTCCTACTTTGCTGCTCCTTATGCTTCTCCTGTCATGTTTATTACATCCACTAGCTTGCGCTGCCTAATTATAAATGCACTTATAAGTCAGGATAAGGTGCTTGCATTTCGACCAACACATGCTCTCTAATCCAAACCTCACATCTTCATTTTCCAATGCAATACATAGTAGAAAAATGAAGTTGTGACTATGTCAGCTGTTTCTAGTTTTACTGCTGCTTCTTTATACAGACATCTCACTTTGATTAAAGTGTATTTCTACTGTTATCGAGCTGCCGCTGTCACATTTCAGCTGTTGGAAACAATTGTTACTTCATGACTTGTTTTTAAACAGAACTATGATATGATCTATACTCTTTCTGCAGAAGCTGTATAAAGAATAAAGGCAAATTTCTGTCCAACTTTCCACTCTGCACAGCATGCAGTCCTCTGATCAATGTTTGAAATTCTCATTTGTGATTCAGGAATCAGGTTTCTGAGGGTTATAAAAGATGAGCTTTTTATTCCGATAATTAGCTACTGCTGTGATAAAAACCAGCACTGAAGCAGACTCAGGAGTGAGCAGTTGCATTTTGCAGTGCAGTTCTCCTTGATAATGTGACGTCCCGAGAGGCTTTATAACAATCTGCTGTGGGACCGGACCATTTCTCTGCAGCCAGTCATCATGCTGCTCACTGTTTCTTCCTGCTCGCTGCCATCGCTCTCTTTCTCCTCACCTCACTGACTCTGTCTGTCTCTGCTTAAGGCCTCTGAAGTGTAGACTCCACTCATGTGAAATCAAGCTGACCACATTTACAGGAGCAGGAAAGTATTATTATTTTTTCCCCGTCTGACAAAAGTAGGAGTGTAGCCCACAATTTGACATTACATATACATATGGATACACGGTCCAAGCTCATTGAACATTTCACACATTTCAAAACAGATTCAGTAAAGTTGAATTCAACTGTGATGTTAAATTAAGCTGTATTCAAAAAGAGTTTATACTTTTTACTTGTTCATGAATGTAATGTCAGTAATATGAAAGTAGTCTTAGCTGCTAATCTTCATGTTTTTTTAAATTAAACATCCTACTTCTGTGTAGCCATGAGAGTCCGTATGACGTATATTTAGCTGTGCAGACAGCTGTATGGACAGCGTGCTGATAATAAAATATATCAATGAGTAAATGAAATAAAAATAAGATGAAATTAAATCCTTTTTTAAATTAAATTAATACAAAATTAATTAAGTCCGCTCTGAGCGGCGGAGCAGCAGAGTGAGGATTGAGGAAGTGCTGGACTGAGGCTGTGCAGGGTGCCTTCTACTCTGATATCTGATAGGCTGCCATAATCATGTAACACAGAAGCCATCTAAAATAGTCTGGGCTGGTTTTCACACATAAATTTAATGCCTAAAACTCTCAGAAATGAAAACAGATCGCACATTTTGTATTAGCACAGTGGTATCGGGATTTTTAAAGAAGTATTGACTCCAAAATATCGAAAGGCGGGTATCGTAGAGTATCGATACGCCCATGCCTAGCAGACTGTACATGTATGCAGTTAAGATGACAGCATATGTGTATAAAATATAAATATTTCAGGATGCCTTAGATAGATTGTATCACATTACATACATTAGAGCCTGAGTGTAGGAGGATAGTTGGCTTTGTTAGAATGAAAAGGACTGTGTTGATAGAGCAGGTCAGAGGGTGAACAGTACTGTGAAACAAGAACAGACAGACAGGCAGGGTCTGCAAGCATCTTACTGTTATCATTACTGAGGAAGAGGTGTTTGCTGGCTGAGCTTTGTCAACCCAAGGCTGGGCTAATGTTGACTCGGTGGAGTTGCTAATGTTAGCAGTGTCTTCCTCATTGCCATCACCTTCAGTATTCAGCCATCTGAAAAAAAGACAAAGGTTTCAGACTTACTCCTCCTCTTTGACATTATCCCTAAATGTCACAAAGAAAGCATCTGGGTGACTGAATGTTTGGGTAGCTAGCTAAGGTTGCTGGGTAATTTTAGCTTGTGACGGTTGGAAAAGTCAAGTGTTCAATGTCACTCTACGCACAATGAGGGTAAAAAACGCTCATCTCAGACCTGCTGCCTTCCATAGTGCATTCACATTTCACAGATGTCAATAGTGAGCTTTCCAAACATTTGTGTCTGTGTTTCCAACTGTTCTGTCCCACTGTAATTGTAGTCTGAACATCATCGTAAACATGCATTTAAAAAAATCCCTAATGCTAAGGCCCAGTGGGGGGACAGCTTAGGCCTGTTGGAACACCAGGATTACAAAACACTGGCGGAAACCCTGTGAGACTTGTCATCTACTAAAGAGAAATGTTATTCATACTTTCGTATGAAGCAACATCAGTTTGATTGTTAAAGAGGACTTCAGTGAGGACCAAATGAAGTTGAGTCACATCAGCACCAAAGACCAAAGTTTGGCAGTATGTCTTAGGTAACATTATGTCTTTCTATGTGGATTTTTCAGTCTTTTATTACATCATATAAAAGTTTAGTTTACATTATGTAACATGTACATAAGTTAATGTTGATCTTTCATATAACACAGGACACTAACCCATGTTTGACCCATCCATTCACCCAACCTCCTCCACACAAGAACTTTCTCACTCTTCATACTGTGTCTTCTGACTTCACCAGAACATAAAACATAAAGTTAGAGGGGCGTGTCCAGAAATCATGCAAGAGGGACACCTACAGTATTATATTTTGAAGCCAGAGGGGCACTGTCAACTTCTGGCAGCTGTACTGATTTCGATGAACTTTCAATGAAGCATTTAGTATGGTTTGGTGCTTTGGATGAATGTAGTTGTATACCCAGGCAAACTCGATCCTAAACACTTGAAGACCAAAGCTGGAACTCAGAGGTGATAACTGCAGAACAGGAATTTTGACACTCTCCATTACTTGTGAAGAAGTGATGGTCACTGCTGTCTCCACCCATTTAACCCAGTATCTCATATCTCATGGCAGAGTGAACTGGCAGAGGAAAGTTTGCAGTGTGTCCAGCCTCAGTGTGCCACATTCTGCTCGCTAATGTGAGACCCACAGTGAGTCTTTAAACCATCTGCTCTGAGACCTGACCATCTAAACGCCAGGCCAACCCTGTTAAAATGTTGGCTGAAGGCTCCTTTCTCTCTCTGTGTGTCCTTTTCCTTCCTACTCTCTGCCTCTCCCTCCTCCTCCCCCCTCTGCTCCCACCCTACTTGTTTCTCTGCTCATCCATCCTTCCTTTCCCCTGCCCGTCCTCTCCTGTCTAACCCTCCCCATTTCCCCAGTCTGTCTGTCTCTTTCTGTGCCCTCACCCCCTTTATGTCTCTCTCTTCCCCCGAGGTGGAACTACCAATTATGATAAAATGAACCGTGACAGCCTGGACATCTGCTGAAGAGTGGACTCTATTGAGGGGATTCATTCTGTTGTCTGCTGAAATACAGAGGGAGCAGCAGAATGACAAACTGAGGCAGCCAAGGACTGGGTCGGGATGAATCCTCCCAGTAGTCAAATGTGAAAGATGGATGCGGAAATATCAGAAATATACTGTATGCTGCTGTCTGATGAGTGTGACAAATGCTAATAATAAAGAAATACCTCCTGCATAGATTTAAAGAGATGTACATTAAACTATTTCAACTGTTCCATCCTCGTTTCTTATGATATTTCTGTTTATCTATCTACCACTAATGTCTATCCAACGTGAATAAGCTTGGCCAAATACAGTTTGGAGGAAATTCCCTCATCAATCATGTTAACTGGCAGCTTTTCCCAATCTTTAATAGTGTTTAATGGAGGAAGTTGGGATGGATGGTTGGGCATAAAATGTGAAGGACAAGGAATCAGAGACAATTCAGCAAGAGTTGTCTGGCCTACAGAATGCACTCCAAAGACTAGGTACTGGTCGTGGCACTGACATAAGAGAAGAAGACCACAGTTACTCACAAATCAGTCTCTAAATGCTTCTCTCAGTAGAGACTGAAGACAGTCTTCCAGCTTTCATTGGTCAAACTGGATGGAAACAATTAGAGATTTTTTTTAAAAAACCCGTCCGATACCACTTAAATCCAAAGAATGACCCTTCGGGCGGTGAAAAAAGACCACCATCTTTCCCTCATGCCATGAGTCACCTAAACATAACCTTAAAAATGTTAGTCATGCTTTATTTTGCATTGGTGAATATTGTAGGAAAACAAATTAAACATGTTGATATTGAACATTTTACAGACATGTTCAGAAGAAACATTCACATTGCCAGTTTACACAGAGATACAACCTGTGTTTTATTTGTATATGAACACATTTTTTCAGAGTTAGGGTTGAATCTTACTCATACAAAATACATTACATATGATTATATAGTATGCAATACATTATCGATCCTCAGGGGGAAATTCATGTGGCAGCAGCACAAGAAACAGTGCATGTTGTTATGTGTTGGCACATGCACACTGTAGGCGTGTATCAGATAACACAAGACTGGATAGATGTCAGATGCTCCTTGTTATGCTACTGATAATACATATCATCTAATACAACTACTCATTACAGTTGATGAATAAGTAATGATTAATTATGTTACGATTAATTATTAATTATATCAACAAGTACCACATAATATTAACACTAGAACATAAGAAGACCTGAATATATTTATTTATTTGTTATTTTCCAACACATGAGAGTTGCAGGATATATTCCAAGCATGTCAAACTGTACTATTTAACAACTTATGGTAAAATAAAAGGAAACCTTGGAAACCTTGGCCATTATAGAGTTCGGAGGATTTATTATTCTCTCTATCAGACGCTATCTCTTTTCATTTTTCTGTCTTTTAAATAATTCAGCTCACTTCTGTATTAATTTCATTCTTTTGTACTAGTTTCCAGTGAGTTGTGATTTGATGTCATTTATCTCCTCAGCTCTCTTCATCTTTGTCACTGTGTGTCATCTTGATGTTTTTGTTTTTTAAGTCACCGATCCCTCGTGACGAGAATATTTATATCGACCACTTGGGATTTCACTCTCCCGCCTCCATTCTTTGTATTTTAGTTTTCTTTATTTGCGTTGACACAGAGACAAGATCAAGCTAATTGTTTAATAATTGTACATGCAAAGAATCTTTAGAGGTCTGAATTGGCGAGATCAAGTTTAGATATAGGAGTATTTCCATGTGCGCTATAGTTACACCCAGCTATAACAAAAGATAATATCATCATACCCACATATCATGAAATTGAATCTAAAATGTGATAACAAGTACATTATAAAAACACAATTTTCACCTGTCATCTCACCAGATAGCTGTAAGAAAAATGTTTTATGTACTTTATTGCTAACACTGCTGTAATTTTATCTAAAAATCTTAAAAGTGACTGCCTGCTGTTTAAAACACCAGTCTAAAGCCTCATTTCAATGGCGCTAGTATGATAATGCAAGAACTTTTCAGAATATACTCATGTAATGTTGTGTTCTGATTTTCAATTTTGTTACCCCTCTCTGCCCTTTTTGCTCTGAGTGCTTTGGTGCCCTTTATTTTGAGATGAACCAGGGCATGTCTGTTCTTCTGGGACACAGACATGCTTCATTTCTTCTTCTGCTGCTTCTTCTCTTCATAGAATGTCAATGGTTCTGTGGCTGGCTTTCTATAATGGGGTGAGGAGTTCCAGTGTGACCTTAAAGTTAACATGAAATGCTAATGCTAATACAGGTGCAACCTCTATTGTGTGTGTGTAGCCAACCAACCATAATGCAGAAACAACATGGACACTACAAAGAGTAGAGCCAGATTGTTGTTGTACTTGTTGTAGCGTCTGCGTGACAGGTTGGTCAAAACTAGCATCATGTTGCAATCCATCTATGCTGTGTGTTTTTGTCCCAGACTTGTTGCTGCATCAGTACCAGGGCAGGAATTTCATGAGCCCACGAAGGCTGTGGCCCCAGTGCCCCCTCAGTTTGGCCTTACACCCCTCAAAACTGATATGCTGGCCTTGATGCCGCACCTGCACTGCCCCAGCTGATTGCGCTGTTTTCTCCTTGACCTCTTTCCTGTTTATGCAAGATTTTAGACACCAGTGTATTTTGTTGAGATCGTGAATTCTTATTGAGCAACACCAGGTGAAACAATGCACAAATAACCAGTAGTGGGTTCTGTTTCCAGCCTGTTATGTACCGCTGAAAAACCACTGCATTTATTACTCCAGTTTGATAAAAACAGTATATAAATAAGACAAGATACTCAACACAAAGGTAGCCCGCTGACTCCCCATCTTCAGATGAGTCCAGGGCTAAATGTGTATGAACTTATGATGTAAGAGTTTGTGTCAATACTGGGCACTTGTTAATTTTTTTAATTCCAGTTCCAGTTCAAATAAAATCAGCCTTGTACCATGTCTGTTAATGGTTATCTAGATATTATATTAAAACAGGGAGAGATCTACTGTACAACTCTAATCACACATCACTGTGACCAGACCAGGTTTCATTCCAGTTTAGGTCAGTTACTGTTGATAAAGATTAACTTATTGAGAATCCTTATTCATTTCTGTTCATGTTTGTGTTTTATAACTGGAATCTGGACTGTCAACATCAGCAGCAGGTGTGAAAAGCAAGAAAAATATCATCCAAAGCTGGTGAAAAATAACGAGCAAATGGACAAATGTGGATTGTTTTTGAGTGAAAGTGGCCTTATTATGTTATCCAGTTCTTCAAGGTTTCAAGGCTTCGGAGCAGAGTGCAGAGACACAGCTCAGCTGAAACTCACCTTGCTCTTATCAGCTTCAATCACCTCCATTTCTCTGCGTCTCCACATCCACTATTTCACCCAATTTGCCTTTTCCCATCAGTCTCTCTGGCTTTCTGCAGAACACTGCGGCATAAATGAGCAAGGCCAACTGTTACTGATGGATGCCCACTTTAGGAGTACACAAGAATTCATCATCTAGTGTGACTGAGGGGGCTGCCTAGTGCCTAGTGACAGACTTGCAGCATTTGAAGAATAACCAGGTTCAAATCTAACATCTGCTGAAGGGCTTTAATACAGGCTCTCTGGTCCACTCCAGTCTATTTTGGCATTTTTTGTATTTTAAAGTTCTGAGTCATTTCCTGACAATCTAGATTAACCAGACCATGGCCAAATACTGTTTTTCAAAAATAACTTAATTTTGGGGATAGGCTCCAGCCCCCCGCGACCCTCACGGATAAGCGGTTACAGAAAATGGATGGATGGAACTTAATTTTGTGCACAATATTTAAAAAATTAAGCTGTGGCTAAAATGGAACTATGAAGAATGACTATAGTAGAAGCTGAAGTCATACATCATGATACAGGTGATCATCATAATACTTCCTCACAATGAGATCCCATACAGTTTGGATCAGTGGTTTCACCTCCTTCACTTTAGTGCTCAACACTGGAGCCCCCCAGGGCTGTGTGTTCAGCCCCTTCCTGTTCATGTTGTAAACCCAAGACTTCCGCCCCTGACAACAGGAAAGGGGGCGGAAGGCAGACTGTGAGACTGCTTAATTCATCCTCAGTACTCCACCTTATTAAATTTATTTGTTCTGTTTTTAGATTGTTTACCAATCAATCAATCACCTGTCAGGCAAATGAGTTGCCAGGCAATGGGGGCAACCCTTACTGTTGAGCCCTGGACTGAAACTGAACGCAAATTGATTGAAACTAGAAAGCTTGTTTAGTGTTCGTGTTGCTTAATTTATGCTCCAGAGTTTTGCTATTTTATGTTTTTAAATACAAATTACTCTTTGCTAGTGCGTTTGTTCCAAACATAGTGACTTATCTTAGTTTATCTTATTATTTTTGTGTTGGTTTAATGTTTTTACCATGAGTGAGTACATTTCTTCACTCCATCTGTATTTTTGTATGACAAATGCTGTAGAGTTGTTGACATGACAAGATCCATATATATTTTCTGTCACGCTGCATAGCACAGCAAGGTACGTATGATAATGCAAGACTGTGGAAATTAGAACAGAGTGTGGATCAGTGACATTAGTCCGATATTCCATGAGGGAATTACATCAATATCGGCCTCTGAAACTGACATTGGATCGGTCCCATCTCTAATGCTAATAACCCTAATATCCATGCTATCGTTCTCTATGCTAATGATGTTGACAATCTGGTTGCAATGATTATGGATAAAGTCCAAGTATTAACTACACCCTATTCTCTATTTAAGAAAGAATGTGATCATAGAAACATCAGTTAATACTGGCTGGAGTGGAGCTTTATGATTTTTTGACGTTATGTATCACTATGATAGCCTCATAGACTCATTCACTTATGTTGCATACACCGCATACAGATGGTATTAAAATGCCAAAGAACCAATAGCTAGACAAAATGTTCAAGAAAATGTTTTCCTTTCGTGCAGTCCTAGAAAATAAGACAGTGGACCACAAAACGAGGCCTTCATTACCAGTCATACTTACATAATCCCCCAGATATCATGCACAGGCCAGTGAAGGTGTGTGTGTCCCAAAGCCCTATAGATGAATGTAAAGCAGTGTTAATAGATCGCACAGGGAGCAGGGTGGCTCACATTCATCAAACACCTTTTCTCATTAAGTATTAAAGGCAGGCCGATAGAGGCTGAGGGACAGATCGATCCACCGAGCCAGGGATCTTTAACCTAGATTGTTAGCTGCTGGCTCGACTGGGGAGACTGAGTGTAAACACACACACACACACACACACACTCTCTGAATAATAGAGGAATGTACACAGACACATACACACATGCAGAGGAGTGAATATAAACAACCAGCAGTGGAGGAAGATGCACAAATGCTCACACAGACAAAAGGAGGAATGAACACACATGCCTATATTTTTAACCACAAGGGCACACACAACAACAACAACACACACACATTCAGGGGTACAGTATGGAGAGAGGCCATTAAGCAAGAGCAGGGGAAAACATTTGCACACAAACACACGCACACACACACACACACACACACACACACACACACACACAGAGATAGAAAGTTGTGAATGATATATGCCTATCTGAAAGTAGGCAACATCCGTTAGAAATATTTTATTTAGTATTCTCATTGAAGACAACCTAAAATTACTTTTTAATTATTCTAATCATTACATTAAAAGGTGGAATCACATTTTGTAATGTATACACCATACTTGTCTATTCATGGTGATAATGAGAAACTGGTGCAGAGCCATGCCTGGCAATTAAAGCTGATTTAGACAACATTTGTTTTCAGCAACAGTCAAAATCAATGTTTCTGAATGTTAAAGCTGATATTTCATTGTAGATTTTATATTCGTTAAACTTTCCTAAACATAAGAAAAGCAAGAAAAATAAAGAATACGATTATCAATTTAAAGTCTGTGGGTAAAGTAAGAACTGTCAGGCAGGGCAGGTGTGAGAAATGCTTCTGCACATGTTCAGCAGGTTGCATCCTGCTGAGGTAAACCTGGAAGGTATCAGGTTTTTTTTTTTTTTTTGGCATATATGCGCCTCTGAGCAATTACTATTGAACTGAAACGGTATCATCTTGTATCTGGTTTCATCTCTTATGGTACATCAATGGATGACAGGATAGCCGAAGGCCTCTTAGTTTTCAGCTGCAAAAAATGAATGGATGCTCTACCTATCCTGGTTGTTATTTTAGATCCATTTAAACTAGATTCTGCAGCCAGTTCAGGGTCGCCCACGGGAGGTCTGTTTTAAAAGTGTTAAGGAGGTCATTGCACATGACCCCCTTAAAACAATGTGTGCTCTGGCTATAACCCTGTACCCATAAAGCACACACACACACACACACACACACACACACACAAGAAACTTCATCACCTATACTTGTGCCAATACACACACATACACACACTGAATCACACACATAGGTGCACACACACACAGGAGGCCGGCTGATGGAGGTGATTTGTTGTCTTTGACATTTTCTCTCCTCCAGGCTTTCACAAAGTAACTTCTGCTCCACTTTTGATTTCCACTTCTTTTTTTTTTAAGTTTTATACCTGCTGCTGTTTTTTAATGTATTTGTATTCTGCTTTATCTTCTCTTGATTTCGATGCCTTTATTATATATAAATATTTCATACAAGTGCTGCAGATTGTTTCTTTTATATTCTTTTCTTCTCGTTGCCTCCTTCAGCACATTTTTTTTCTTTCTCCACCAATTTCCTCTTCAATTTTCCTTGTCAGAAGCCAGTTCTGTGTTGGATAATTCTGCTTATTTTCGTTCCTGGCCCTTATTTTCCTACTAGCTGCCATCAGGATGATTGATTTTGTTCACAATTGCATCACTTACTACACAGTGCAGCTTTATAGCTTTATTTGACTTGAAGCACTTCTGTATAATACACAAACAGACAGCCAACTCCCAAAAAAGTTTCAAACACTTCCTTTCAACACAATAACAGTCTGCACTGAGACCAGCTTACATTCAATTTCTCATCTGTCTGGAAAAGTGTCTGTGGAGGTCCTAGAGATGGAATTTTAACTAGTTTGAGTTACATCAGCCCAGAACTCTTCAGGCTGTGTTCGCTGCATATTGGATAAAAACACGAAATGTCAACTGGGAAAAACCTTTTTACATCAGCCTCCTAGTGGTGTCTACATGACAAATATATCTTGTGCAGGCTTGAAGTGATATAGAAGTAGTTTCCAATTCTCCACCTAGCTCACAACCCCACACACTTCAGAGCTGACACTCCCCTCTGCCCTGTGACGAACCTGTTCTTCCCACCATCTCCCAGATCGCCCGATTATCCCACCTGTTCTCCATCCCCTCATTACTCCTGCAGAACATGTTCCGACCCACTTCCACTCACTCTGTCACACAGCAGAAATAAAGGGTGGTGTGCTTTTGTGTGTTCTTATCTTGTTGCTGTGAATGCTGTTCTTAAAAGGACAGTTCACCCCAAAATTAAAAATACATATTTTCCTCTGGTCTGCTATTTATCTGTATAGATTTTTTTTTTTTTTTTAGTATGTGTTGCAGAGTTTTGGGGATATTGGCTGGTGAGATGTCTGCTTTCTCTCCAATATAATGGGACTAGATGGCACTGGGTTTGTGATGCTCAAAGCACCAAAAGGGCATTTTGAAAAAGTCTAAACCAGTGTCTCTCCAAAAATTTTGATCTGGTAACTCAAGATAATCCACAGACCTTGCTGAAAGCAGTTTTATGTAGGAATTTCTTCATTTCCATGAGAAAATAAATATATCCGGTAGATTCTACTGCATAAAGGCCTGTGGATTATCTTGAGTGATTGAGTAATGATTTCTGGAAAGAGACCCTGATGTTGAGTTATTCAAATGTATTCATGTGGTGCTTTGAGCATCACAAGCTGAGTGCCTTTTAGTCCCATTATATTGGAGAGAAGGCGGACATCTCTACGGTCAATATCTCCAAAACTCTGCAACTCACACCAAAAAAGTCTGTCCCTTTAAACAAAAGGAAAGATAATGGGAGAAGGATGAAGACAACAACAAGAAGGCGTATTTTTCAAACATATGTTTCAAGGAGAACAACATTCTGATCATTTGTCCAGTCTGGCTTTCTTTTTCTTTTGTCTTTGCTTTTTTTGGAGAAACTAGCTAACACAGCCCAATTAAATGTCTTAGCCAAGCTAGCTAACATGACAATAATGCTGTCTGATAACATAAAGACTGATGTGATTGAAGCGTAACCATGGTAACTGAAGTGCACATGTGCTGAATTATGACAGTAACTGCTGTGTAAGCCTTAGTCTAAACACAGGCAAGGACACAACATAAGAGACTTCATGCAACACTCGTAACTGAACCCCTTAACTTTGGAAAATAACATGCATGCTGGGACAATTCTCTGGCTGCCCAATGCTTCTGTTACCATGATGGGTATTGTATGGTTGCATATGTCACAATAAAGTTGACTTTTATGTAACCTAACACAGGGTCGTAGTGATGAAATAAGTACTTGAACCTTACAGCACACATACTGTAAACGTAAAAGTGACGAGCTTGAATGTCAGCAATAACAGGATTAACAGTCAGACTCTACAGCAAGACCCCGGGGTCTCCGGCTGCTTGCTTAAACATTGTGTGTGTTAGCCAGAAATTCTTTAAACAACGTATGATTACAAAACGTGATCTTTCTTTCATGTAAAACCACATCAGCATAGTAATAAAAACTCGCAATACTGAGTGAGGGAGAGGAGAACAATCCCTCTATTGGGGTTGTGTCTAGATTTGCAAAACTCATGCACATGCACACTTGATTCAACACAGTAACGACTGAGCTGCTTTTAAATCTTTTTGTCTTGCAGAGTTTAAAGTGTATTGGCAAAAGACTTACTTAATGTCTTTGTCTGTGTCTGAATTACTTCAAAGTACTTTGCAATATATGTACTCACTGAACATCTTTGACTATACATAAAGACAAACATAAGCAATAGTAGGATATATGGCTACAAAATGATATACAGTAAGAGACCATTTAAAATTACACGAATAGTGCACCCTACCATTGTAGACATTCACCAAGGCTACTTGGCTATTTTAAAATGTACAAGGTTCATTTATTTATCATTTTATAACACAGGGTTGTATAATTAGATACTAGTTGTAGTCCCTTTATGCTGCTTGTTGAACAAAAAATTATATAAACGGATGAATAAATGTCATATAATACATGGTTCATTTGTCATTTTATAACAGGTTGTAGAATAAAATTAGGTGTAGTCTCTTTATGCTACTCACAAAGCAAACAATTTCATAAATAGATGAATAAATGAGTCATAAAAATAAACTATTTTTTATGGTGGAGTGCTGACAGATTGCCTGCAGCCTGAGGAAAAGCACACACAATAAAGAAACAGCACAAGAAAATATCCTTAGAGTTTCACAAATCTAGGGTTCTCTTCTAGACACAACTCCTACTTTCCTACTCCTACAGAGAATAGGTTACAGTACCAAGGTGGGTTTTGTACTGGGTTTCTTTACTGGCACCCGTGGGCTGAGTCACTGCTAATCAAGCTGACAGCAGTTAGGGGTTAGCTACTGTAGCAACAAGTAAAGCTATCTTTCCATCAGGAAACTCTGTAAATCACCTCCATAGTGTATTCCCTGTCAGTCTTGGAAATTGTGTTGGGTCCTGGTCTGAGAAGCTGCTGAGCCCAGTTCTCTCTCCTGCTAATGACAGCTAACTGCTATGATCAGTTACAATAGCAACAAGTAAGCTAAAGCAAATGGTCAATTGGGGAACTCTGTAACTAGTTCTTTAGCTCAGTCCTTGAGTTCTCTATTGGTGCATATAATAAAACAAAAGAGAATAAATATACAATAACAGAAAAAAGCACAGGTGGGATGAAAAAAAAACCTGAGGAGCTTGTAAAAGAAACCCACCTATAGTTAAAATTAAAGATGGCTACACTGCCACAATTTTACAAACACAAGAAAATATAGAAAATAAATAAGTAAAAGAAAGGAGACATTAGAATTTCCATAAAAAATAATAGCAAAGAGAACCAAGGGAGAAAAAGGGTGAAAGGATTACAATATTTTATGTCAGCATACCATACATTTACATAGTACTATACTCTTTCCGAAAAAGTTGTTTCAAACTTTAGCAAGAACTAAATCACTGAGAATTAAATCTTAGCAGTCAGAGCACATCGGAGGGAAAACCAGAAAATATTTTCTGCATAAAATATGATTCAATTTCACCAAAATCAGTGAATGAAGTTAAATAAAGTTGTGTTTCCGTTCATTGAGGCCCGACCCCACAAACACTCTGCTCTGCACGGATCCCCTTTACATCCATGCTTTGGCCAGCACCATAAATGAGAAAGTGGACACAAAATTAGCTATACACCCCCAGAGTGCAGGATGGGTCATCAGCATTATGTAACTGTCTCCCAAGAAATGACAAACTCTAAAATATCATTAAGAACTCATTAAGAACGCCTGAAAATGCCTACAAAATGACTTTTTTTTTGGTGATTGTTGGGCCAAACACTGGCGTATTGTTGATGTTAAACATGATTTTGACTTTCTACTTGTGTAGTGGTGCTTGCAAATATGAAAAATCGAAAATGTCTCAGGTCTGTAGAGTCATATTTTGGCATGACAACATGCAGATGGAGCAGCAGAGGTGTTCACAAACTTCCCACGGAGGTTTTGAAGCTTTTTGTTCACTGTGAAATCATGTCACTGCTGGACACCATTGTAAAAGTCATGAAGCCAAGCTGACTACACCTGCTGTTCTCTATGAAGGAGCAAACAAAGCTTTTACAGCCACCTTTCAAGCCTGCAGGGGGTGACGGTTTGTTACTCAGAAGACAGATTTTGAATATCACTTTATTTACCCGTACGTAGTGCGTTAGAGAGATGAAACAGTGACTTAAAGTCCTTGGTAATGGAAACCACCATTTTGTTGGTCCAAAATTGTCAAAAGCTGCCAGATTTAAATGCTGCACATCATTTTCCTGTTGATACATGCTGGAAGTCTATTGTCTCTCAATATTTAGTATGCTAAATTGTTAAAGTTCATGTAAAGCAACAATAAATGTGTGGTCTGAGTTTGTCACACCACAGGAACATTCATTTGAATCGTTAAAAACAATCTCTAAGTACATAAAATTAGGTCTCAAAATCATGAAAAAAACATTTTATTGAACATGCCCATTCATGTTTTTATTTCAATCAGGAGAGACTCTGACTAAGATGAATTGTTTATTGCACGTGCATGAATCACACAGAATTCTTTGGCGGTTAGACCCCATTGCAGCGAATAGAATATGGACATATATAAATAGGGGGTGATGAGCAGGAGTTAGAGGAAATCCCCCCGGGGTCTAGACACTGGTGGTGGTGGTGATGGGATGATGATGATGCAGAGGCTAGGTGGTGAGGAGATTCTTGACTCTTGCTGCCTGGACCTGATGATGGCATGGGGAAGGGATGAGGTGATGACTCTGGCTGCCTGGGTCTGAAGACTGGAGGAGAAAGGGGTGGAGGAGGGCTGTGCATTGTCTGTATGGCACTGATGGAGCAAAGACAGCAGAGATTTAAAGTTTGACAGTGGCGGCAATTGACTGGCAACGAGACCGTGGCAAAGTCTGATTGGACAGTAGAGAGGAAGGTGAACGCCCACGACCAGCTGATTAGAGAGAGTAGGAGGAGTGAGAGAGTAAAGGAAATTCTGAATGACAGCGTAAGAAGGTCTTCCTGACTGAACTTACGCTGAGCTTCATTTGTTGGGTGACCATAGCGCTAGCTCATCACCAAGCCATAGTCTAGGTCCACCCCAAAAATCGTGAACAGTTAAAAGGTCTAACTCCACAATTCAGTACACTTTCAGACCTTTTTCCTTTACATGGACTTAGAGAACTAGAACCTAGATCTACTGGATGCACATTTGGTACTGACCACAAATGTGATCCAACGTTTTAGATGTTTTGTTTAACCTTTGGAAGCAGCAAGTCAATTGAAAGTTTCCAGCAACATAAAGGATGAGAGAGAATTGGCCAGGGGCTGATGCAAAGTTAACACTGGCTTGGAGGGGCACAAAACCTCATTATTGTCAGTCTGAGTGTTGATGTCTCTGGGGACTGTGTAGATGTGCCTGTGGGGCAGCGGGAGCTTAGGTAAGTCAATTTCAATTCAAAGTTATTAAGGGGAGACAAAGTCCTTGAAAGACACTGAAAATGTACCAAAAACTCAACACCTCAAAGTGTTATTTAAAAGCAGCTTGGACATTTTCTTCATCCAAATATCACTTAATAAAAGTTGATTCAATATTCAAAGATCCTGCAGTCTACTGTCAGTGTCTTATTGCTGTCAGCTCTTGTGCTGCATTTATGTTCACTCTTGGAAACAAGGGTTCCAAATAGGGTTCTTCCTGAAGAGCTGAGGTTTTACCCAGAACCTGCTTTTGAAGAAAACCTTTTTTGAGGAAAGGGTTAGTTAAGGGTTCTTTGTAAGACTAGGGGTTCCATTAAGAACCCTTTTCGTCCAATGTTTCAACGTTTATCAAAGGTTCTTCCATACTATAAAAAGGTTTCTTGGTTGTACCCCCAGGGTGCGTTCCAGGTAAAACCCTTGGAACATAAAAAGGTACTCCATAGAACCACCTTATTTGTTCTAGATAAAGCTATTAGAGTATATAAAGGTCCTCCGTAGAACCCCCTGAGTGTATCCTTGGATAAAACCCTTAAAACATAAGAATGTTCTCAGCAGAATCCCCTTGGTGGCTTCTAGATAAGACCCTTGAAATATGAAGAGGTTATCTGTGGAACCCCCTGAGTGTGTTCTAGATAAAACCATTGGAAATAAAAAGTTTATTGATAGAATCCCCCAAGTAGGTTATTGTTGGCACTCTTAGAAGGTGAAAAGAGTCTGGATAGAACCTCCAGAAAGGTTTCTGGGTGGAACCATTACACCATAGATGGATTCTCTGAAAGTCTCATAGGGTTTTCTTTTTTCCAGAAACTTTCATAAATGGTTCCAGTCATAACCCTTCATGCTGGGTTCTGGGGAGGACTCTCTGAAAGGGTCCCAAGTGGAACCTTTATAAAAAGTTTGATCAAGAACCAAAACATGCTTTCTTTTAGGGACAAGTTGAAGACAAGTTGGTTCTCTTTAGCACCTTTATTCTAACCTCCCACTTGGAGTTTAAATTACTCCGTTTAACACCCACAGTCCTTTATTCTATCTTTTAATTTGCCCAAATGAGCTACTTTTGCTCTGGTACATATTTTGAGTAGTTTGTTAACACAGATATGAGCAAAAACTTCATTCGGAGGAACTCAACCACAGGGACCAGGATCTAAATTAAGTACCGGTGACATTACTTTACCCCACGGACAGTTCTTGCTCAGTCTTAATACTTTCCAAAAGTACAGGATCTTTGGGGATGGACTTTGCAGTGCTGGACATTTCTGAACATTTTCTGATTGCAGCATTTTATTTCAGCCATTTTTTTTTAATTGCAGGTGCAAATCAGGCGCACATCAACATAGAAAATATGCAACAAATGGATCGATAAAATCTGCCTGGGGCTTGAGGAACATTTTAGGTCCTTGAAAGTAGTTCTTCGCAGTGAAAGTTCTGAGTACTTTGGGTGGAAACATTGCTTAACCATGTATAACTCATAATTACTGTCTAAGCAATATGGCATAAACACCAAATACATAGTCAAAGTGGTTATGCACATTACTTCGCAAAATTAGGTTGAAAAGATGCTTCAGGTCACAGTTCAGAGCAGATGAAGCACAAGCCATTACATGTTATCTGACCTATGAGACAGACTTGAGATTAACAACAGAAGAATGTAGCAGTATGGAGATGTCGCTACACTGTCAGCTTTGTAAAAGAATAACTCAACAGGGGAAATGTATTCTCTTTGCTTGAGTAAAATCAGAAGATTGCTATCAATGGAGAAAGGTCTGCAAACCGATAGGCTTCAAATACATAATTTAATTCTCTATTAAGGCTATGTTTTGTGTCTTTCTCAGAAAAGCGACAAAGAAAGAAAACAGGCTGGCTGTTTTGTGATATTTTCTGTTCTGCGTCTAAATGTTTTTGACTGGATGTGTGCACACTCGGTCCCTTTTCTGAAGTTGTTTGTTTGTGCTGCGCTCCTCTCTGAAAACTTTTCCTTTGACAAGCTAGAAACCCGTTGCACCTCTGAATTTACCCAGGAAGCCTATGCAAAAATTATCCTCGAAGAATCTCTCGCTGAGTACCTGTCTACATCTCCTACTGCCAAAACCCCAAAAAGCCTCCACTTGTACAACAGAGAGACACATTTGTTCACAAGAAACACCTTTTTTTTCTCTTTGAAACTTGCCCGAGGAAGATCTTGTGGAATGAAATGTTACCTTAAAAGAGAATTTAACAATTTTTTTTTTTTTTTGGAGCCCAGCAGTGAGCAGACCTTTCTCCTTTGTGCACTACAGTGATATGTTTTGTCTTGCACATGCATATTTTGCCTGGATTTGTGCACATTTGGTCCCTCTCCTAATGACTGGTATCAGTCGTATGCATGTATGTCTAATACAGAGCTGGAGTTGGTACATGGTCAGCCTAGATTAACATAAAGATCAGAAGCTAGCTTGGCTCTTACCAATGTTACACACATATCAACACCTCCTGAAGCTCACTTATAAACATGCTGTGTCTGTTAAGTCCATACATCAATTGAAATGTAAACAGATTGTGGTTTTAGCGGTAGCTGAGTCACAGTTGGGGATGCTGCACAACTTTGCATTAATTTGAATGGCCTGGGTTATTTACATCTACTAGTAATTTAAGAACATTTTATAACAATTTGAGAATATGTTACTTTACAGTAGAAAGCCAATATTGTATGTCAAAGCAGCCACGGCAACTACACAGTCACGAACACTGAAGTCAAGCATGAAGGCTGAAAGGAGATAATGAGGGAGTGAGACAGTGTGGGCGAATGATGGGGTCTTTATAATAATGCAGAGCAGTGAGGATACAGTCATTTCACACTAGAGACAAGCATATACATGGATAATCATGCACATTCAACCAGCATTGAAGCCGTTCATGTGAGGAAGCTATTGCTCAATTTGTCACTGACAAGAGAGGCTCCAGTTCATGCACTTAACTGACAAACTAAGCTAAATTGAGCTTAAGTTTTCATTTCACGTCTTCAATTCTATCCACATTTAAATTATTATTATTTAAATCTGTATTGCTCATCCATATGACATTTCTTTCTTTGTCACAGGCCTGTAGCAGGCATTCTGTCAGGATGCAGTCCTTTCACTTTTTACCCAAAAAAGGAGACGTAGCTTTACTTAAGAAGTGGAGACTAGTAGCTTTGTTTTGCAGACTACAAACTTTTTTCCAAAGTGCTCACCAACAGCAAAAACTGTAGGGAGTTAACAATCCAGGAAAACGTGGACAATCTTTCTCTCATGAGAAACTTATTTCATGTTTGTAAACTGTATGATATTGATATTGGAGTCATAATTAGATCAGGAAAATGATTTGATCAGGTTGACCATCGGTTCTCTTTTCCACTTTGAGAGCTTTTGGCTTTGGAGACGGTTTTGTGTCACTGCTGAGTTTGTTGTAAGAGGAAGCTTATTGTTTGGTCAAAGTGGGTGGTGGGCAGAGCTCTCCAGTACAGGTTCAGAGAGGCATTAGACAGAGATGTTATAGAGTATTTCTGGACAACTATAGGCCTTGGCTATTGAGCTTCTTCTGAATAGATTAAGATCCAAGCCCTCAGGACTTATGCTACCAGGGTTGTCTCAGCACCCCTCACTGGTGATGTCAAATTATGCTGATGACATTAATGTGTTTGACAGAGACCAGAGAGATGTGGAGCTCCTGGCTAGTAGTTTAGACATGTATGAGATTCAGCAAAAGTCAATGGAGGAAATAGTGAGGTCTTGCAGGTTTGGTAGCAGGTAGACAAGAAAACGTTAGCAAGAAACTTCAGTTGGGGAGGGCAGGGCGTGAAAATTTTGGGCGTTTTTCTATGAACAGGAGAATTTTAGAGCAATAACTAGGAAGGTGCTGTGGAGAGTGTGTTCCAGGCCGTCTAAATGGAAATGGTTTCTGTCACAAGTTTCCTCAGCAGGAGGGTCCTGATCATTGGTAAGTTGCTGGCCCTTTGGCCTGTGACTGACAGTCTTAACTCCATCAAGGGGGGCGGATTGGAGAAATTCAGTGGGCAGTTGTGGATTTCTTCTGGTCAGGGCAGCACTGGTTGAGATCAGCAGTACTGTGGCCTCAGACACAGTACGTCCAGGGAGTGCTGAATGCTGGAACACTTGTTACTGCTTCAGCCTAAGCTGGATGTGGCTCTTTTAGGGCCCCCTGTTTGGAACCGCTTTTATCATCTCTAAGGTTCTGTCTTCAGTCAGCCTGATATCCAGACTGAGAGAAGCTGGTTGTGTGAAGCTGGGTCCTCTCATGAGGACATCTTTCATCTGTTTCAACAGCTCAACATCAGATCCAACCTGCAGCTCAGGCTGGTGGAGGAGGTCCAGGCTTCCCTGCCAGAAGTCCTCAGAGTGTTTGCGGAAGACCACACTCTATCTAACCAATGGGGTGATGAGCATGAGTTGTTGTTGTTGTTGTTTTAAATTGGACAGAGTTTTGCTAGCTTTTTCCAGTCTCTATGCTAAGCTATGGGCTAACCACATCCAGGCTGTAGCTCCATACCTAATGCACAGACATGAGATTAATATCAATCTTCTCACAAAAAAACAAAAAACATAGTTCCCAAAAAAGTTTAAAGATCCAGCATATAATATTTAGGGGGATCTATTGGCAGAATATGGAAGTTGGAATATAATATTCATAAGTATGTTTTCATTTGTGTATAATTACCTGAAATCGCTAACCTGCCCTTTATGACCATGGGTCCTTCCATGGAGCCTGGAGTCTTTCATGAGCAGCGTTAGTTTCATTTAATATTTCCTGAAAAGATTCAACTATTCCTTGAAGCAACCAGTCATGACTTGGTCATATATGGTCATGACTTGTCTACACAGCATTGGTGTAAATACACATCATGAGTCTGTGACTACAGCGTTGCAAATAACAAAAAATGTACTTAAATAAAAAAAAAAGAAAAAACTTCCCATTTGTTCTTTCTGTCCTGTCCCATGTTATGTTTGTATTACTGTACCTGTTGTTGCTTTTCACTCTTTTTGAATGGGGTTTTGCTTCTCTTGCTCTCAAATTGATCGGTGGCCTCAATCTTTTTTATGCAGTACCAAATCATAAAGGTCATGAATTTTGGCAATGGAGAATCAAAATAAAGTTTTTTGACATATGGTATCACTTATTGATTTTTTTTTCTAAAGGCTGAACACTTCTTTTCTGCTTTCTCTGGATGAATGGGACACTTGAAGGTTACAGAATTGTGGTGATGAAGACCATGCAGAAAAATTAACACACATGACAATGACTCACATGGGAGCACAGACCATGACCAGGTCACAGGTAGTCATGATTCTGGATGAACAAAGCCTTTCCATGCACACACTCTTAGACAGAAAGGTGGTATCTAGAATCACAAAGGGTTCTCAAAACCATTTTTGGTCCTAGTAGAACCTTTTATAAAGGTTCTACTTGGAAATCTTTTGGGACATTCTACTCAGAAGCTAACATAAAGGGTTAAATCTAGGAACCATCTGTGAAAGCTTTCACCCAGAACCCTCCCTTGGGGTTCTATCCAGAGCCCTAGAGATAGAAGAGTCGCGACACTCTTTGATCTCGCCGCGGGGTGGTCACGTGGTTCATGTAAGCCTGAATAGTTCCAAGTATTTTATATAGACCCCACCATAAGGATTCTGCTGAGAACCTTTTTATATTCCAAGGGTTTTATCTTAAAGACACTCAGGGGGTTCTAATGGAAACCTGTTTATATTCCAGCTCCAAGGTTCCAAGAATCTTAGACATAACCGGTTCAAGAACCAAAGTTAATTTGGTGGAAAAGGGCCTTCAAGCACTTCTACCAAGAACCTCTTTATATCCAAGGGTTTTATCTAGAACCCACCTAGAGGGTTCTGCCGAAAAACCCTTTATGGTACAAAGAACCCTTGACGAAATGGTGCAAGGGTTTCAACAATCCTTGAGGAACTCCAAACAGGATTCTCTGGGTGAAAAGAGTTCTTAACGGAAGCCTTAGTCTTACAGAGAACCCTCAATGAACCCTTTCTTCAAAAGCGAATGGTTCTCATTTGTAACCCTTATTATTAAGAGTGCAGTCTCATCCCCTCTAACTGTCCTTACTATGGATCAGTGCTGGATGTGATATTTTGAAGCCAAAATGTCACAACCATAAGGATTCACCTTACAGTAGGAGGTTATGTGCATTTCACTATATTCCGTTTGACTTTGCAGTCTCCTCCTGCTTTAAGTATTTTCTTAAAAGCCACCAGATTTATTACAAAGCTGACTTCTCCAGGATCTGACATTTTCCCTGCTCGTGGAAAAAAAAGGAGCTGTTTTGTACAGTTTACAAGAGAGCAAATCGCTTGTCTCCATTTCAAAGAGAAATGCTCCAGCACTGTGGCCTTTAGAGGAAGGGAGATGCTATATAATACACACACACACACACACACACACACACACACACACACACACGGAAAAGGATTTAAATACCAATGGCAAAGACACAAAGAACACAGTGGAGAAATGATGATGTGAGACACGTACAGACACACACATAATAAAATACAGTGTGTAAATCAAATACATAGACACAAACAGCACAGTATGATTGGGACACACA